>MINK01172754.1:145-21871 GCA_001735545.1 Phormia regina
GAAGTTGTGAAAATGTTCTCTTTTTGAAGAACTTCAACGTTTTTTGCTGGGTATAAATTGCCGAAACGAATTTTCGCTCGACATCTTGGGTTAGAGCGCTAATATTTATACTTTAAAAAATTAAAACGAAATTTCAGTATAATATATAAATTTGTTCTTAAATCAGGAAATAGAAAAATCCTACATTTTTATATTAAAATACCCAAAATCCTAATACATGAAAAAATATGTTCAAAAATTCACTTTTTTAATTTTAATGGTATTACTGTCGTATAAGGGGCCTCCAACATACCTTACATATAGAGCTATATAATTAAAATAATTTTAAGGCAATCCCAGCTTTGCAATTCGAGAATATAAAAATAAAATTGTAGAAGTTTGGATAGGGGTTGTGGGCAGAACTTATCTTTAAATTCCTCTGGATTTACTTTATACGCCTTTACATTAAGATCTTTATTGAAAACATTGAAAAAAGTATACCAAAATTCGGGAAGGGGCAGATTTTGGAAATATATTTTTGTTCTGTAAAATAAAAAAATACTAAAACAAAATATTAAGTCGATACTAAGATTTACATGTATTTTTGAACTATATTCAATTATACAGTTAATTATGAACCGATCTTACGATATACTTATAAAAATTTTATTTATGTCGAATAATAAGTTAATACTAAAATTTGTAGGGGATTTGTGAACGTTAAAGTGATTTTCGAAAGGGGGTTCATATGGAAACTATAGTCAATTATAGACTGATCTTAACGAAATTTGGCACACAGATTTGTTACATAAAACTTTATTGTAGTTAATTTCATTAAAATATTCAAACATTTTAGGTATTTGTGAGCATTGAAACTCTATTCAGGATATTTGTATAGGGGAAAAGAGAAACAAACATCGTATTTTTTTCATCAAATTATCTCCAAAATTATGGCCTGTACTTTGCGGACAAGCTTTACATGGGCAACCAGCCCGACAACCAGACGGACCAACAGGCATGGTTATATCGATTCAGAAAGTATTTTTGAATCGAACGGTATACTTTAAGGTTGGAGCACGGAGATTGTTTCTCCGCGTTACAATGTTTGCATAAATATATTATACCCAACCAACATATCGTGCTGTGGGGTATAAAAACATATTTTGTCAGTAAATAAATATTGTGACCTTTTTAGAAAAAAACCCAATTTTTTTAAGTTCATATATTTATATAATTCTTGTAGAAATATTATTTAGAATTTTGTAAGAAATCAGGCGAATATTTAATAGTAAAGCCCGCCTAATTAAAAAAGAGGCTGAAAATTAAGTAAAAATTTATTTCGACGCAAATATCTCTTAAATATTTTTGTATGTGTATTACAAATAATGTTTCTAATAGAGAGAATTTTAAACACAGAACCATATAACTTTAATTTCACGTTTGAAAGTTAATTATTATTGCAAAATTCTCATAAATATAGTACCTCACGATGGAGATTCATCCGCTTAGGACTATATTATCTTTAAATTTAAACTTTTATTTTCAAAAAGTACCACAAAAGTACCAAAAAGTTATCTCTATTGAATTTGTATCCACAATATTAAATATTATAGAAAATCAGAGGTTGTAAATAAAAGTTATTTAAAAATTTTAAAACAAAAAAAGCAGTTATAACTAAATAATGTGTAACTCATTTATATACACCAATACTATGCTTTTTAAATTTTCGATTTTTATTTTTTCGAGCAAAAAAAAAAGTTACTTTGTGATTTTTATCATCATCAACTAGTTATTAAGAAACGTCAAATATATTCATCATATAGATCCACCAAGACGGGATTTTTGGATCTATATAAAGTAAGACCTACCTAAGTTCTACATTTCATTGCCCCAGCTACAGGCGTTCGGTCTGTGGAATGAAAAATAGTTTTGGCATTTCTTAATAACTTTTATTTCTGCTCAAAAAAAAGTTCAAAAATAACTTATGTTATTTTTGCTTGAAAAAAATAAAGATAAAAGTCGGAAATAACTGTTCTTTCCAGACTTTTATGATAAAAGTGTTACGATCCATGTAGAAAACTTTAAAACAATATTAAAAGAACGAAAAACTACCAAATATGAATTTTTTATTCATAGAACATTATATCTTTAATTTCATGTTTCTAGATTCAATATATTAGAAACGACAAAGTACCAGAAATACTTTTAGGATTTGTAACAGTTAAGACCTAATGGTTTTAATTTCATATTTCTAGGTTCAATATTATAGAAAATTCAAAATGTTCCATTTAAAAAACGAAAAAATATCACAAAATTCTCGTCTCGAATTCCCATGTAGAATCAAGAATCTTTAATTTCTTGTTTCTATGTTCGATATTATTTCTTATTCCCCAGTATGTAACAAATAATTATATTCCAATGTATTTATTTTACTAATTGAACAAAAAAATATTTTGTGGAAAAAAATACAAAAATCAGATACAATTTTTCAAAAAGTACCAAAACCTATGTTCAGAATTTTTCGATAAATTTGGTAATTTGGAGTACAATTTATTTCTATGCTTACTGGATTAAAAAATAAATAGAGGGTATCAGAAGCACCTCATCTTAGGCTATATGAAATTTCATTTATACGTCTCCAACAGTTCACAAATTATAGAATTATTTAAAAAAAAAAGATGATTCAGAACCACTGTGAGAAATAAATAATTATTTGTTTATAAATTGAGAAACTTTAAAGGAGCAAAATTTAGCCACTTTTATATGACTGTGCTCTTGTGTAATAACGGTGACAAAGTCTATTAAAGTTTAAGAGAGATTGCGTATTACTTCTCCTAGATAAAAAAAAAAATTTTCTGGCGGAAAATTTTTGCAAATTGAATTAATGAACCGGTTCCTCAGTACCAGTCGAGTACCAATTGACACCTAACTCGTCACCAAAGTTCCAATTGATAACCAGTTGACACAAACTCACTCACTATTTATAACTGAGAGTCATTTTATAACATGCTAGCAATCAGTGGCTGAGTAGTTAACGTTGAAGACTACAAAACAACATACGTTAGATGAGCACGGGGACAAGCCATCGACATTAAGGAAAAATTATAAAATAAAACATAAATTTAATAAAAATATTAATAAAAAATGTTCGAAAGATGTCGAAATTTTATAAAATTTTTGTTATATTAATCGACACTGAACCTGTCCTCTAGGACCAGTACTGTGACCTTTCCTGTGACAGGTTCTTCTCATATATAGTTCCGTAACTTGAACCGGTCTCTAGCCCTGATAACCTGTCACATGACTAGTTTTAAACCGGTACTCTTTACTCTAGGGTTACTATGAATATTATGATTTTCCGTATCGTGAGATTTTCTTAGTTTATTGCAATGAACATACAGTTATTTTTTATTTTTTTTGCCAAAACATATATGAAAAACAATAAAACTTTTTTAAAAAATGCATCCTAATATTACATTTGGATTATGAATGAATTTTTGAATAATAATATTATTTTTAAATTATAGCGATTTTTAGCAATATTAATGCAAAAATAACTTTAAAAATAAATAAATGATAAACTAAATAAATTCCAAAAATTTTCCATATAAAATAAATTTTTGTACTTATAGCGATTTTGTGAACGGAACTGTTGTACTTAATTCAAAAAAAAACGTTTGTAAAATGTTTTAAAATTTTGAATATTTGGTTCATAAAAGTTTACTTAAGCTCATCACCACACGAAGAAATACGACTACAACAAAAAAAATACAACAATGCAGACGAAAGTAAATAAACAAAGGTGCATAGAATAAATGAGAAGCGCATAGTAAGCATCATTTTACGTAAGTGCAAAGAAAACTTTTTATAATAGACTAACATATTTAATGCATTATTTTGAAATGTAATATATTTCTGATGGCAACATGTTATATATCAATAGAAAGGTAATTTAATATAGTTTTTAATGAAATATTGATTTCAATAATAATTTTTATAATATGGTAAATAAATTTAAATCAAAAATGGTATAATATACGTGAAATATATGTATATTTTACTTTAAACTATTGTGATTAATTTATTACAATAAATTAAGAATTTTAACTTAGAATTTATATCATCTATATATACAAAAGAGTAACGTTACTGACTCATTCATTATCCCACAGCCCAAACGGCTGAAGCTAGAGAGACGAAATTTGGAACGTAGGTAGGCCTCTATCCCTTAGGGGTTAAAAACGGGAAAATCGGTAACCTTATAACTCGCAAACAAATTGAATAATTATTGAAAAATAATTTTAAAAAACAATTGGACAGGTTTCTGGTACTTATTTGAAAATCAGTCGTTTTAGGAAAAAAAACGGGTAAAAACTGTATTTTGGTACTTTCTTGGCACCATATGTATCTTTGAAACCAATAAACATACCGATAAAAGTTATGTCGTATTCATAACTTATCAAGAAATGAGAAATACAAATTCGGTACTATTTAGAAATTCAAACGTTTAAGGGTAAAAATTGTACCTATTCTTGGTACTTTTTTCATAAAACATGTTTTTATATTTATTGAAATATTCATTGAGGCTTTTAATGTGGGATACTACTACAAATTAGAAATTTATTGGAATACAATTTTCGATGCATCGATAGGTGAAAAAAAAGTACCTAAAAAAGGGGAAAAGGCGGGAAATTACATTTTATTCAAATGAATAATGAATTTTCAATTACATTAAAAATAGAAGCATGAAATTAAGAAAATGTAGTCCTATGTAGATAAGAATTCACAAGAGTCGATTTGTGGCACTTAAAAATTACATGGTCCTGTAGGTAAGAATTTAAGAGGATGGACTTTGTGGTACTTTTTTCTTCTTCTATTGGTACTTTTTGAATTTTCTATAATATTTAAACTAGAAACATGAAATTAAACACTCATGGAACGATGTTGGAAAGAATACACAAAGGGGGGTTACTTTTTCATGATTCTAATGGTACTTTTTTGAATTTTCTATAGTTATGAACCTAGAAACATGAAATTTGGGATATGTGGCCCTTAATTAATGAAAATTCATAAAGTGGTACTTTTTTGTTATTTTAATGGTACTTTTTGAATTTTCTATAATATATGATGAAATTAAGAATACAGAATAAGTGAATGATAATCTATAAGAGAGAACATTGTGGTACTTTTTTGTTATTTTAATGGTACCTTTTGAATTTTTTATAATTATAAACAAAGAAACATGAAATTAAGGATATGTGGTCCTAAATGGATGTGAATACATAACAGGGGATTTTTTGGTACTTTTTTTGTTATTCTAATAGTACTTTTTAAATATTCTACAATTTTTATTTTAGAGACATGGTCCAAAGTAATGAAAATATTTTAATGGACTTCGAGATACGTTATGGTACATATAACGGTTATTATATTTTTCATACAAAATTTAATTTTTGTTTGTATAACATGTTTTTATACAATAAAACCCGTGCAACGCAGGCAATCAGCTCGTAGGCTACTAAATTTAAAATAAACATTTTTAATTTTTTTTTTTTTCAATTTATCACATTTAATTCAAATTTTAGTTAGTATAGAAATAGTACCTTCCTATTATAACAACGGATTACCAGAATGGCTGTATAAGTGTTAAAATTATATAAAAATTTAATCATAAATGTAGTGTATTACATGATCGTTTTCTGTTTAAAAACCATACAACAAAAATATTAAATATTGTTAATCTTAGAAAATGGAATTTCATATCTAAAGTACTCTCAAGTTTTGTGGCAACAAATATCTTATCTTAACTTATTGCTTTGATTAAGTAAAATATGATGTATATGAGCCAGAAATATAACATAATGGATTTTTTCCTTTATTTACTTGCTGTTTGCATTCCTTTAGAGAATTCGACATATCTACAGAACATTGTAATATACAGTAATGTAAGAATTACAGAAAACAATTGAATTTTTAAATCAAATGCGGTTTAAATTTTAACCTACACAGAAAAAGGTCACCAATTAACAAATATATATGAAAAAAATTCATTCAATTATAAACTTGTTTAAAGTTGCATCTCCCACCAAAATGATTATATCAATTACTAAAAACTATAAAAAATACAAAACAGAAAAAAATTCTCAATTAATAAATTAATTAAATCAATCAAGTAGATGATTGAATGAATTAAAAATCTGTATAGGAAAAAAATCATAACAAAATGTATTTATTCTTGAATATATTTATTAAATTTTAATGCAAAATTAAACAACTGAATTAATTGTAAAAGAGACGGCAATATTTTTTTCTTTGCCTTTACGTTGCGGATTGAGCTTAAAGGGTCAAAAAACGTAATTCAGAGAAAAGAGATATCAATGTTATACATTTTTATAATTTTAAAATCTTTATTAGGAGAATTGTAATATACAGTTACGGACAAAAAAATTGGGTCAAATATTTTCCTTAAAAATACAATAAAAGTTTTGATTCCAAATAAAATCGATGGCAGTTTCTGCAACATATAGTGATTTTGCTTCAAGAATCAATATGTAACTGTCCTCTGCTATGTTTATATGAAATTTCATGTAAATTCAATTGGCCAATTAGAAGCTACAGAGTGGGGTTTAATTGAATTTTGAAGATTACAATTTATGTAAAGGTGGAACCAAATAAAACTAGTAAAAATTAAAACAAGTTGTTATTATTAAAAAAATTTATGTCTCCTTTCATTGAATAATTCGGTACTTTTAGATCCATTTTACCAAAATGAGTAGGCAAATAGACGCACATTACAATCTGCAAAAAAAATCAAAAATTCTAAAATTAATACAAAATTTAATTATGATTACTTAAATGTTGATATCACCTTTCTCTGAAAGCAGCGGATATTTTAGACCCATTTAACTCCAATGAATAGACGGAAGGACAGACATTACCTTACTGCCAAGAAAAATTCTAAAAATTCATTTTTCTTACTTAATAATAAATATAGAAATAGATCCTGATCATTAAAATTTTGATATCATCTTTCCCAGCATTAAGCGCCATTTTCGACTCCTTTTATCTTAAGATTCATTTTATAGTTCTGCCATGAAAAAATTCTAGAATTCTAGAAACACATTTTTTACTGAATAATAAATATGAAAGAGATCCTGATCATTAATATTCCCTGAAATAAGCATCATTTTCAACTTCTTCCCTTAGACCCATTTAACCCTTTGAAGACCAATTATTTTCGGATGAAGCGATTTAAATTTTTGTTTTATTTTCATAATCTGTGGACTAATAGTAGTGACGAAAAAAAACATTGTCCTCCTGGGTATTCTCCCCCATTTTGCTTGGCAAATTTAGTTGCGTATGGGTTGAAAGCTAATTTTTTTCCCCAAATTAAGTAATTGTAAAAACTATTTCAATTTTGTTTTTTTTATTAAAAATATAAAGTAAAATACAATAAATTTCGAAAAAAATTGTTATTAATGTTGTTCGTGATGGATTCCAAAGCAATCACGGAATGTTGTGAAACAAAGGAACACATTGCGTTGAACATTTGTGCGACTATATTTTTTAGTGGATGTACAATGGGAACAGCGTTTCCAACATTCACTCTTTTCCCTTTTATACAGAGATTTGTGCTTAAAAAGTGAGTTCCCAATTTGGTTGAAGCTGAAAATCCACGTTTTCTTGAATTGAAGCAACGGTCACGGTATTTAAGGAACTATTTGCCAATATGATTTTTTATATATTATATAACTATTATGAACCCATAATAAAAATAAGTCGAAGAATAACCACAAATAAAAATGCCACTTACTTCTTCGATCGTACTCCTAATATACTTTCTTTTGATCCATTAGACCAACGCCTCCCATTCCTTTATTATAGTGTTGTATATATCTATTTTACTAGCTTGCCTAGCAACACGTCGCTTGACCTTGATTACCGCTGTTGGGTCTATAAAATTTGAGGAGTCATAGACATCTCGATTGTCCATCCATTTTACATCGGAAATGCTGCCCGTCATGAAGTAACTTATGTCCCCTCTTTTCATATCTTTATCCGCAAGAAAATTCTTTGGCATGTACTTTCGAATAGTTCCACATGCCATTATGTCATTTTGTTAGTTTTTTTCCTGTGCAAATGTCAATATTATACAAGTATCCTGTTTCTGAATCAAATAAACACCATACTTTGAATCCACATGAAATATATTTGTCTTTCATATATTGTTTCATGCCATTATGACTCTTAAACTTTACCATATGTTCATCGATAAAGAGTTTTTTGGAAAACGTATAAAATGTGCTCTAAAATTGGTCGTATTTTGTAGCCACTGTCACTAACATCAGCATTACTGTTGTCGCAAAAGTGAAGATTGTCTGTAATTTCATCAAATCGGTTCCGTGACATGACTTCTGCAACCTGAGCTTGGTGAAATATTGGATCAGTGGACCAATTAGACAATTTAGAGGTTTTAGTTGTAGACATTTTTAGGAATGGTAATTTTCGTTTCAATCCATAGGCAAATATAATTGACAAACATAAAATGATTATCTATAGTCAGCTTAGAGTTTATCTAAACTGGTCCACTAAATTTTTTGAGAAACAAAGGCTAAATCAAAAACGTAACTGACGCCCATTGCCTTGCGACTTATATATGCCCTGTGTCAACCCTTGGTATAAAGACCATTATTTAGACAAATTTGGAACTTCGTAGGGTACAACTGGAACCAGATAGGGACTATCACTCAACTACAATTTTGTTGCACCAATCCTCTTTAACAGACTTTACCACTCTGATTTTTCGACTGCTTTCACCCCAACACCCAATTAACCCCAATATATGAACGGACAAACATTACCATTCTTCCAAAAAAAATCTAGAAATATTTTTTTTTTACATAAAAATAAATATAAAAATAGATCCTGGTCATTAAAATATTAAAATTCCCTGAATTAAGTGTGATTTTCGTATTTTTTTCCTATGAACAATTTAAACCAAATGTATGACGGATGGACAGATATTACCATAATGATATTTTTTTACCAAATAATAAATAAAAATATATCCTCATCAATTAAACATTAATATCAACTTTCTCTGAATTAAGCAAAATTTTCAACCCATTCTATCCCAACCTGCAACGTGAATTGTTATTTAAAGAAAATTACTAGTTGTGTAGATTTTTTTTAATAATTTTTCGGATTGCTTTTCATTTACTTAGATAATCTTCAACATTAATTTATAATACATTCCTTAAATCTTAACATTTTTACATTATCCCCCCAAATAATTAATTCTTTTTAAGTTTTAAAACTTTTCTATTTAAAACGAATTCTTTTTAACAATAAAATCAAAAGAGAATATAATGTATGACACACACACACACAGTATATCTAGATCTAAAACATGAATACTTATATATATTTGCAGAAGACAGCAAAACGTTAATCACGTTGAGTTATGTGACAGTCCTTATATATTGAATGAGTAGTTTTCCTTAACACCTCCACACAACTCTCATCCGGAATAAATACTTAAGAACATACAAAATATATCACCATGATGTTTATTTGTAAAGTTATTGTTTTCTGTTGGCGATTGCTACCATTTAACATTTCTCTGTCACTCTGAGACGACAACGATGAGTAGGAGAACAACATACTCATAGTATTAGTATGTATTGTTGTTATGTCAAGTTGCTGCTATGACTGCATTTGTTGTATGTTGCTTTGAAAAGTTTTGTTTTTCTTTTTTTTTCTATGTGTCTTATTCATTTGTTTCACATGTTCATATGAATAGTGTTGGAGTGTATGGTTTTGGTTGCTCTTATCCTTTATTTTTGTGAAATTTGTTAAAACCTATTGCTGCTACTGCTGTTTCTGTTGTTGTCTATTGTCTGTATGTCATTTTGGTTGTTGGGCTTGCATGTGTTTGTCTTTTATTTTGTTAAATGCGCCTGAGTATGTTGTTGACATGTGAATGAATTACTTTAAATTTCTTTTTTATTGTTTCTGCACTCAATGTAAAAGTTTTGTTGCAATTCATTGGTATGATTAAAATGTATTGTTGTCATTTTTATCGTTTTATATGTTTAAGACGACCATAATATAAAAAAATAATAATTTTACTAAAACTATTTTGTAAATAACAGAACGTTTTATTTTGAAGTTAAAATTAATATAAAAATCCTTGCAAAAAGTTTTAGTTTTTAATAAAATTTTTATACAAAATTATATTTTTTTTTAGTTAAATGTAAGTGATCATTTACTAATAAAAAACTCCATAATAACCCTCATTTATGTGGTTAAATATTCTTAATGCTATCGATTTTTTAAAGAACACATATATACATACATAAGTGATATTAAAATTTCATATAACTCTACACTTTTCTCTTTTACTTTTCTCACTCGCTTATAACAATAATTTTATTTTGTAAGTAAAATATAGGAAAAAAAAATAAGGCAACTATAACAGTAAAATCTACTTAGTGGAAAAACCATTTTGTACAATTCACAATTTAACAAACTAATAAATATTACTTACTTACCTTCCGGCAAAAGGATATTACCGGATGCATGCAAACATACCCATAAGACCCGTATATCCATAGCACACAACTAAACAATACAAACACCCACACTTCAGTATAGTCTCACACACATACTCCCTCAAACACTCTTACTTATAAATACTAATACACATAAACATGATAGCAAGACAGCCAACGCAGAGAAGGTGTTGCAAGTTGAACATTTAACTTTTATTTCTCATTTTATAAAACTGACGTTGAATATAGAAATGTTTTTGCTTATTTCTTCCTTTGCTGCTTTAGTTGTTTGCTGCTTGTTTACTGGTATTGGTAAATATAATTCCTTGTAGTTTTTTTTTCTCCCAGTTGTCTCAATTCATTTTTTTCTACAGCAGCAGCAACAACAGCAGTAAACATAATATTTTTAACATTTTTACTTTTTAACAACATTTAAATTTATGTATTCACTTCGCTTGTAGTCGAGAGAATGCAATGAAAATAGAGAGATTTCTTTTAGCTGGCAAAATAAATCAAAGGTCCTACTAAATTTCTTTCATACAAATGTATACATTAGTAGTGAATGGTACATGTAGGTGTGTTGATACTTGCATGTGTTTAATTTAGCTTTGTTTACAGTCTTAAGTCTGGGATAATATGTTGACTCCTGCATATAAGCAGTAGCGTTAAAAAAATGCAATAGGCAAAGGTAATAAGGGGTTTGGTATTTGTAATGTGAAAATAGTACAGTCAAAATTACTCTCTTCACTCGTTTCAGAATCACTTTTTGGGTCGATTTAGTCATTTCCGTCCATCTGGTTGGCTGGCTGGCTGGCTGTTCATGTAAAGCTTGTGTGCAAAGTATAGGTCGCAATTTTAAATATAATTTGATGAAACTCAGTACATATGATTTTTTTGGCACAAGGACGAAGATTGAATTTGGTCATGATCGGCCAATTATTTC
The DNA here is from genome assembly GCA_001735545.1 of Phormia regina. Taxonomy (NCBI): domain Eukaryota; kingdom Metazoa; phylum Arthropoda; class Insecta; order Diptera; family Calliphoridae; genus Phormia; species Phormia regina. The sequence goes on from MINK01172754.1 coordinate 11,621, forward strand.
ACATGGCCTCCATAAAAATGTCCACCTGTAATAGAGTTTTAATGCTCATAAACATCTTAAGAATGGAAATATTCTGTATTAGTATTTTACGTTTCTCACTTAATGCAAGTATAAGTCCATAATTGGCTCCTTCCCTCTCCTTCGCACTTTGCGTTTTTTACAACAAAAAATCGGCAAACCTGACAACAGTGCTCATGAGTGGTTCATGCTGCTCGTTCTCACAGTTGTTATCGGTTGGCTGTTCTCATGAGTGATTTCGTTTGCTTGTTCTCTCATACTGCTCGTTCTCACTGTTGTTGCTGTTGTTGTAGCAGCTAGAACATCTTAGCAATCTTCAGTCAGGGGGTTCAGTATCGAGGCCAAGTCCGAGGAATTATGCTACTTTCACTGGTTGTGTCCATAAATCCATTGGACACAGAGAAGTAGAGTTCCCAGTACAGTTGAAGAAGTGGTGAATGTCATGTGGGCATAAGTTAGGGACGGCACGGTCAATGTGAGACCAGTGGGCTTTGAGCCTGTTGCTCCATCCTGAGCACAGTTGAACCAGAACTACTCTTGTTTTCCGCTCGGCAGATTCTTCTAATTATCTGCAATAGGCGGTGGGCGGCCTCCTAAAACGACATTCTTGCGGTAACTTGCAACCGCGGAATCGATGGCGTCTATGTGAATATCGTTCTAAGCTGTCAAGATCCAACGGGGGGGTATGCAACTGTGTGATGTTGATTACGGTTAGTTGTTCTCACGAGTGATTTCGTGCAGCTCATTCTTACACTTGACTTCAGTTGTCTGTTCTTATGAAAAATATACCACCTTCGATCTCTGATGCTACCATCTGAATCAGAAGCAGATTCCACCGTAAACCAGAACCAGTTAGATAGGGGAGTATGTATCAAAACTGAATGTAAAATGCTAATTCTAATTCTACTACTGAAACGAGCCGAGTAACCGAACCCATTATTCTGTAAGCCAAATAACTAAACCAAATATAAGCCAAAAAATCGTAATAAGCCTAGTTGAAGAAGAAGTGATTGTTTTTATCTTTGTGAGAATTAAATATTCAATAAAAATAACCAGTTTATTAACCCCATAGAAAGGGTAAATTAAACGTTTTATTACTTAAGGTTTGAGGATTCGTAAGTAGACCTTGGCGTTTACTAAGTTACCTTAGACGACGATAAAACAACGTTATATATTTAAAAAATAAAAGTAAAAATTATTGTTTAACCAAATTGTATAAAATATAAATTTTAGCTATTCAGAGTTTTAATACCAATATTATTGATCTATAAAGACTTCTCTTAGATTTATGGGATTGACCTCACCCATAAAAGAAGTGTTATAATATAACATAAGAAATATACTGCTAAATGCATTTGTTTCTATCCCATCTTAAATATAGAATATTTTTTTTTTCAAGTAATTCAAATTGTAATTCATCGGAATCTACGTTCTATCTATTTGTATCTTTCTAAAAATTTATGGACTCCATTCCAACACACAGCTCTTAAGATTTTAAGTCAAGAAACTAATTAATTAAATTTTTAAAACCTTGTTCTGAAGGACAGCATAATGAATTTACAGCATTTAGAAAATAATTATAAGATGCAAAGTGTCCCATTAAAACGTCGAATAAAAGTCTAATCCGATTTATGTGGCTTTATAAGATTCCAAACAAATAATCGGTTTTGAGACCTATTCTATTGCGGCTACGTAGAAACCTTGTATTTGGATCAATATTAATGAAGAAGTTAACTGGATTTGGAGAAATTAAAGTAACACTGTTAAAGATCCCAAGCTGACATCAGACTCGAAGGACCATAAATAAGTTTACAATCGAAAATGTTAGACACCAGCAGAATAGAACACGTATTTTCTGTGCCGCTATATACTCCATGAGCATTCGTGTTGTCTTATCCACTTCCTAACCAGCTTATTGGTTTCCATTTAATTTTAAATTTATTTTATTTTTTATATAAAGTTTAATTATTTAGTTTTATTTTAAAAGTTTATGTACATGATTTCAACATTATCCTTCTTCTATTAAAAACAAAATGTTCCTACATCTCTGTTTATTTCCCAACTTATATCGCAAATAACCAAAGAAAACAATATTTTCTTTCCATTTTATATATATGTTTTTTTTATCAACTATCTCTTTTTCGTTTAGTAATTTTTATAGAAAATACTACTAAAACTCGACAAGCGGATCATGGGTTGATAACATTATGGCTCATTTTTTTCCATTTAGAGCAATAGATGTTTATATATATATTTTTTTTTTATTTTCTTTATTTGTGTATATTTTTTAGATACCAACTGTATCCTATAAGGATAACTTTATGTTATTTTTAGTCCTGCTTTCACTTACATTACTTAACAATTTAACAATCTTTAGTTAGTTCTTTTATAGAGAAAATGTTGAAGGAGTATTGGAAAAACACTGAAAGAAATAAAGAGCCCAAAATTTTCTTAACACTTGTTTTATTTTCAAACAAAATATTTAAGAGTCATAAATTCTAACTGAACTTTTTATGATGACACTGACTTTAATATAAAATTATATAACAAATATTGATATATTTTTTACGGTGTCATAAAATGTTTTCTCGTATCTCCCATTATTTTTATTTTTGATGCTACTATACTAGAACTACTACTTTTCGTACTATTACTTACTTACAACTACTGCTGCCATCTGTCGGATGGTCTCTGACATAAATTGTTTTAACTGACAACACCACTGCCACCACCACCACTACCACCAACAACAACAGCTACACCAATAAAAATAACAACGACAATTGCAATATATATCCATTGTTGTACATTTTACAATTCTTGTCTTACTCTGGGGATTTTCAAATAATATTTTGCTGTAAACAACAACATCAGCAACAAAATAAAATGCATAAAAATGTTGTTGCAATAGTAGTTGTAGTAGTAGATTGGTAATAATAGTATGTATGTAGTTGTGCCTGTATAAGGTTATATATTGTCGACGTCGCAGTGACTGTGAATGTCTAAAGGAAAAAATTAATATTAAAATGGAAGAGCATGCCAGGGCAAAGGACAGTTCCAATTTATTTACGCTTAAAGGCATTTTGTATTTTTAACTTTTTTTTTCTTTAAATTCTACAGTATAAATATTTTTATGCATTTACACTCAAAGAAAAATATTATTAGTTAAGTAAATAAATAAATAAATAAATAAAAAACTAAATAACGTTTCTCATTTTCTTAGAATCATTTCTTTTTAGAAATATATTGCTATGTCCTTTGCAGGATCCAAAGGAAATAATATAGCCATAAGATCCAGAAATAATGCAAATTCGGATGAGTCTAATAAATGTTCCATTTAATGAGAAGAAATTCATGAATATGGAATTTTTATACCCTACACCACCATAGGTTGGGGTATTATGTATTTGTGCAAATATTGTAACGCAGAGAAAAAATTTTCCTACACCCAAACTACACCCACCTTAAAGTATACCGTTCGACTCAGAATCACTTTTTGAGTCGATTTAGTGATGTCCGTCCGTCTGGTTGGCTGTCCATGTAAAGTTTGTGCGCAATCAAACTGTGCGCAAAGTACAGTTTGATTTAAAGGAAACAAATTATTAAATTACAACACAAAAAACTAGATTTCAGTTAATCGATTGTTCAACACAAGTTATTAGGTTTATTTCGGTTTAAATTCGACTTATCTTCCAATTACAATTATTAACTTTAAATCGATCTGACCACAATTAAATCTTCTATCAAGACACATTTTCTTTAACTGTCTTATATTCTAACATTTTACTTTCAACATTTTACAAAAAATTTATTCACCAAACTCTAACACTGAACTCCTTTTTATTTAGTGTTAAAAAGAATGGGAGCATGTGTGTATGTCAGTGTTGTAACTGTCATGCTGGTGTAACATTTTGACAATGAAATATTCTAACTGCTGCCATTTCAAATTTTTTTCTTTGTCTTTTCAATATACACTAAATTCTAGTCCAAAAAAGAAAATAGAATGAAGAAAAACTAAAAAAAAAAATAAAATTCAAAAACATTCAACTAACTATGCAAAGTGTGAAATGTGTTGAAAGGTGTGAAAATGAAAATTTACTCGATTGCATTCATAATTTTGTACGGTTAAAAGAGATTTATGTAAAACCATTTACATTTTTTAAAGTAGAATTTATTTAATGTATTTTAAAGGAAAAGTGTTCGATTTAACAATTTGTTAAAGAAAATGGACGATAATTGCCTATAGGAAAGTTACTAAAACAACAAAATGAATAAAATAAGTCAAGTTATGATTTTTGATATAAGCAAATATATCTTTCCTTATTATGACACCACGAATTTTGGGGCTATTTAAATGAAGGATTTTTACAGCAGCTGTCATAAGAGGATGAGGAGGAAAGATTTTCTCTTTTGTACATGTCATGCTTAGGAAAACCACTGTTCACGATATTTGCACAGAAAAAATGGGCTTCACTAACGAAATTTCTTATATAAATTAATTTTTGTTTGATTTTGCTCGAATCATCAAAATGATAATATTAGTAACAACAATAATTAATTTTAATATTATTTTTTTGGCAAAATCTCATATCAATCATTATGCCATGTTTGATCCGAATATTTAAGGATAGTCTTCAATTGGGATATATTCCAATGGAATGGCGAAAGGTCACAGAATTATTTGTCCCTAAAACAGGAAAAATAAACCATAGCACCACAAAGGATCATAGGCTGATTAGTCCGTCATCGTTTTTGCTGAAAACTAGTTGATGTCCATGTCAGGGACATTCTCTCACCGAGGAAATTTTGCAGGGCTCAACATGCCTACATAATGCGCAGTTCTGTGGAAATGATATTATTGAGGATACGCTAGAGAAGAAAAGAGTATATAATGGCATCCTTTTTGAATATAAGGAGCGCCTTCAATAATGTGAATATATCATTGAATTTTGTGGCATTAGATGTCCTATGAGTCGATCGTCAGATAAAGGACTGGGCGGGGAACATGCTTAAAAAGCAGGGCCATCAATACCTCTCCTTTGAATAAATCTATTATCTTCAATCTTGTGGAACCTTGTTGTGAAAAGAGTTCTTTTCGAACTTAATAACAGAGATACCAGAATAGTCGTATAATCGCAGACACCGAACAGTCCTTCGTAAGAGAATACGGGGAAACTTTATATGATAACAGTTCTTTTTTGTATGCAACTACAATAAATTTCTCCATACTATCTTTTTCTTTACATTATATCTTCAGTATATAATCTTAATTTTTTACTTTAACCTTCTATTCTTTCTTCTATATCCTTCTTCATATTCTTTTTTTTTTCCTACAAGTAACACAAAGGTTTTTAGTGAGCCATAGTCAGCTTGGTGGCAACTTGGTTAACCTGTGCTAATATTTCACTTTTGATCTATTTATAAACTAATTTTTTTAACATTCCCCTTTATATGGGAGATGGGCGGTATAGTGGGCGGACCATGCCCATTATCGGTTTTCGAGTTTATATTGACCCTCAAATTTTGCGTACAAAATTTCGTTGTTCTACATATGAACCCAAACAATCAGCTTATACTACGAATATAATAAGGTGTTACTATACGTGTTTAAACCGCTCTTCATGAAATCACTTTAACGCAAGCATAAATCCATTGATAATATTCAGTATCATAAGATAAGTCCGAAACAAAACGATGGATTTTGGATTTCTTAACGCTGAAACTTTTACAAATATTTTCAACTTTTTTTCTATATATCAACTGTTTAAGAGGTCTTTATATATTTTAATCTCAAAAAAAATAAATTTCCTCAGGAACTGATCACAAAAGTTATCTTTTTATTTTTGGACTTTTTCCTTTTCACACTGTAAAGCCTATGGTACCTATAATTAGGTCAGTAATTGTCTTTAAAGGGAAAAAAAGATTTTCTGAAAATGGAATAAGTTGTTAGAAACTTGACCAGACAAAACTATTTACGATATACGTTTGTTATAACCCCATCAAAGAGATTGGAGTTATAATGAGATTGTCTATTCGTGTTTGTGTCCAGAAACGCTTTTTTGAACAAAAGTAATTTTGTAANAATCGAACCACGACCCAGAATATATATACTTTATGGGGTCTTAAACGATTATTTCGACCCCCCATCTTTTTGATGGTGGGTATAAAAATCACAAAAATTTAAAATTTTTTCAAATATTCTATTTTTAAATAATATACCAAAATTATTTAGTATTTTTACAGAATCCAGAGAACATTGTAGAAAAATTTTAGAAAAAACTGAAAAAAATAATTTTACTCCAAATATAAAGACAAAGAAATAACCCATATGAGAGCGTATTTTTTGTAGGGAATTATAAATGAAATTTGGGCGTTCACCCTCTGTACTACAGCCCCTAAGAAACCTGTTCTCCTACAAATCAATTAGCATATACCTCAGGTTTGTCCATGTGAAATTTCATACAAATTTACAGCATTTCTAAGGTTACAAAATTATTTGCAAAAATTAAGCTTTACGACCACTGTACATCGATATTTTCACATTTAATTGAATTCATATTTTTAATGTTAAGTATTTAATTCACTTGTTTAAAAGCTATAGGTAAGTTACGAATAACATTCATTCAAAATTCGGGAAACAGCCACTTGTATTAAGTATAAAATAAAAAATGCAAATACAGAACATTAAGTCGATACTAAGATTCCCATGTATTAATGCATTTGTTAGTGATTCCCGATATTGGGTCTTATATGGAAGTAGGGATGACAAACGGAAGTGATTTTTGAAAATCCAGGGATTCGGGATTTCGTAAATTCAAATCCGGGAATTTTTTCAGTTTTCAAATGATAACACATTTTTAAATATAAGAAAAAATACATCCCTACAAGCAAAAATACAAAACTGATTCAAATTCTTAGAAGGTAAAACATTATCGGCGCAATGTTTACATTCATAAAGCGGAAGTTTCTCCCCTCGGGATATATTGTGCATCAAATGCGATACATCTTAACAATAAGAAATCAATACGCCAGGATAAAATTAAACAAAATTGCTAAATACCCTGAGTGAAAAGCACTAACACAAAACATGTCACGGGATTGGTCCAAAGTGTCAGGGACAGGTTCTAGTTCTAATACATTGTATGAGCTGGACCTGTCCCTTTAACATAGCATTGGCGTTGGAAGAAGAAATTCACCCTTTTTAACCAGTTTTGGGACAGGTCACAGAACTAACCCGAAAGTGATTCTGAGTCGAACGGTAAACTTAAAGGTGGATACAGCATTACAATATTTTCACAAACACATAATACCCCAACCATCTATGGTGGTGTAGTTTTTTTATGAAAATCACTGCAGTTCGGAAAGTAATTTACGATTGTACAGTAATTTATGGTCCTACGAACCGGATGTTGGATGACAACTACATCTATAACTTCAGATTTTATTAAGCTGGCTCTAATGAAAGCCAAATGGATGAGAGATCATATTATCTAATGTTCGCTCACTAGACATACAAATTAAATTTTTTGTTTAAATTTAAATTTATGCTACATATTTTTTTTTAATAAATTCCATTCATATATTCCCTCTATATTTGTAGAAACGGAAACAAACAATAAACTACATTTTCCGGTTACTTGTCATTTTGCGTAAAGTACACAATGTTAGTTAAATCCTGGGAAAAAACTGGAAATGCTGTCAACATGCACACGCACATTTTATGTTTAGTTTTGTTTAGTTTTTTTTATTATTATTTTCTTAGATATAGATTGTGTGTTGTAAAGTAAAATTTCCTAGTTGACATGATGGGTTGTAACCCCATAATTTTTTTGGTTGTAAAAGCTTTAACTTGCTGTTATTGTTGTATTGGATAAACGCAACAAAACGTCTTAGCAATTGCCAACAAAAATATATGTATATATTATATTTGCTAACGTTCTTACTATTGCCTCTGTGTGTTGGCTTAAGTCATGTTGACAATAGCTTTGGCTTTGCTTTTGACACTTAGTAAATGGTACCGCCCGCTGTGTATTTTCACTCACTGACTTGGCATCAACAACATCATCACAAATAACAACAACAGCAACAGCAATTGAAGCAGTAGCAGAAAGGCAGCAGGAGCAACACAAACAACATGAACTTCAACAGCAGCAATAGCAAAAACAGAAACACCACTAACACTGGTATTAGTGTATGTGAATGGTACGTGTACTTGCCAGCAAATAAAAAGAAAAATTGTTAGCTTTTCTATAAAATGTATATAGAGAGATATTCATACTTATACACTTAGAATGTATATGTAGTTGTAAGTAAGCAATGCATTTTTAAGCTGGCAATGACTTGTGCATTTTTCCATAGAATATACGAATGTTAAAGTTGTATTCAACACCCAAAGAAGAAATTCTCAACTGTTTAACAATACGGATGTTAAGTGTCACCAATGTTATACTGCAGCAGTTATAAAGTATGATGGTTTGTTTATGGGTCTGTCTATTTATTTGTTCTCAAGTCTGTCTGCCTGTTCATCTATCAGTCCGTCCGTCTGTCTGTTTGTTTATTAAACTTGTGTATTCCGGTGCTATCGATTTGTTGTACCACAAATAACAAGCACTTGAAATTGCAATGCTAACTGCGAGAACTATAGCAAGTGATTATATGAGGGCAGTATGAAAATGTCTTAAATAGAAATTTTTAAAATTAAAAAAAAATTTCAAGCTTAAATTTTCATTACTTTTTCTAAAAAAAAAAAAAAAAAAAAAAAAAAGAAAAAAAAAAAAAAAAAAAAAACAAATCATTTTGATGACTGAAATACACCATTGATTAAATAAAAAAACTGCTTTTTTATTCTTCTGAAATTTGTTGAAAAAGTCATTACTACTACCCTATTTACTGCTGCAATCTTCTTTTATTTTTATGTCCTTCAAATATCAAATACTTTGTTCTAAGACTTTTTGAAACCATCAACAATTATTTTCTTTTTTTTAACAACTTTTCCATTAACTCTCCTATATATTGCACTAAAATGCAACCATGCGTTAGTCAGAATACCCACTAACACATACATACATTCATACATACATAGATACATACGTACCATAAAACCAGTTAAATGTATCACCACCCATTGTTGTGTAAACATCTCAAACAAAATCTCTTGGAATACTCTTTTACTCTATCTGTACACACACACACATAGTATTTTATGTGCGTATATCTTGCATTTCCGGTTTGTTGGTTTGTCTCTTTAAATTTATCTATGTATTTGTGTAAGTATACAATCGCATACAGTGCAACTTACAAACAAATGTGTAATATTTAATTTATGTTAGTATGAGTTATATTGCTCTCTAGTACTGTCATTTAAAATCTGTTGTTGCTGTTGTTGTTTTATACCAATTGCAGCATGTAGTGGCACTACTAACTAGTCATTTCTATTTAAAATGTGCCAAAGTGCAAAGTCCAAAGTTGCAAAAGGATGCATCCTTTCATTTATACTTTTGAGTAGTGTTTGCTGTCACTTCAGTTAAAGATAAAATGCTATATTATTTTTCACTATAAGGCGTAAATACTTGGTGCAATAGTTAATGAACAATATACACATAAACACTTGTACGATGTTGTCATTGTTTTCTTATTTATTTTTTTTTTTAGGTTAAGTTATATAAAAATGGAAAAACATTAAAAGAAGAAAAGTCCATTTAAGCATTCAAGAAAATGTTACAATTAATTCGAGTGGGAATATGATTTTAAAGCAGAATAAGACAACTAATTAAAATGTCAATTTATGTTAATGTGTCAAGTATTAACAAAAGAAATTTTAAAAATTCAAGCCTTTAAATGTTTACCTGGTATCATACATTTCCTGGTATTAAGAGATCAAGGTAAAAATATGAAATATGATGAAAGAAAAATTTACTGGTCATCTCGGGTATGTAATTAGTAGAAAAATCATCACAACGGGATCACTTTAATGAAGGTGCAACATGCTTAATATCCAAAATAAACAAAAAATAGCTGAAGGTAATCAAAAAATTTACCAAAATTTTGTAACCAGTATATATAATATTTTTTACTTCTCCATTCTCATAAGAAAATAGTTTTTCTTCATTTTTTCAATCTTAGCTAACATTTTATCAAAAATTATTTGACGCAGTTTTCTCTCAAAAGATAAAACAATTCCATTTTTTATACCCACCATCAAAAAGATGGGGGGTATATTGATTTTGTCATTCC
>MINK01172755.1:6208-29178 GCA_001735545.1 Phormia regina
TTTGTGTTTTATATCTTTTTGTAACACTAATTCTGTATACATTACGATTCTTTTACAATAAAAAGCAAAACTAATTATTTAATGACAAAATTTTTGTGAAAAGTGAAAAAAATGTCTATTTTCCACTTGTAAATGCATCTTTAAAGTACAGAGCCGTGGTGGCACCTGTTAACATAGTCCTATTGCGCTAATTTTTTGCACGAGGTATTTTATAACCCATAGAACAATTTTAGGAGGGAAGGACAACATGTAGGATAACATTTTCTTCCTTCATTCCAGTTTGAAGCACTCTAATATAAATGCACATTTTTTAAAGTGCAGAAAATATGTATGTACCTGTATCTTATTGATCTTTTAGGTGGGCGCTACGAGCATTTGAAAAAAAACTAATTTGAAACCCTTTAAATATTTATTTATATTTAATAAAATCTGTTTAATAATAAAAATTATTGCAAGTTTTTTCAATATTACATTTATTTTCTAAATTTTCTTATAAATTATTTTGATCATAAATCACAATAATATTATAAATAACTCTTTTAAACAACTGTTTTGCTTACGAAAACACCATCATTTACGTACACACATACATATAATGCTCATATTAAACCATGCAAGGAAAATAGACAAAATTAAAGCAAACAAGTGGTTCAAAGTCTTGTTTAAAAAAGCGAGAGCACTCTCAAGACTTATTGCGTCACTATCATCAGACACACACCACTTGCTCATAAAATAGAACAAGGCAAACAGCATTTGTACCTGCATAACAGTATTTATTTCTCCCCCTAAAAAATAGACAAAATTAAAGCAAACAAATGGTTCAAAGTCTTGTTTAAAAAGCGACCACACTCTCAAGACTTATTGCGTCGCTATGACAAGACCATTTCTTCATTAATTTGAACAAGGCAAACAGCATTTGTATGGTTTTTTGTTCCTGTATAACAGTATTTATTTCTCCCCCTAAAACCCTGATTTATAACAACTTGAAAAATAACAAGTGGCTTGTAATGTCTTTATAACATATAGTGTGCAGGGCTCTAATACGTATGTATGTATGTATTGTACTTGAATTTATGCTACAAGCATGATGGGAATGAATGTTTAAGAATGTTTTTCTAGCTGATGCTTTATATTTCTGAAACTCTAGCCAATGTATGAATAAAAAAATACTTGTTGTTTCTTTGGATGTTGTATATTGTTGGGAAAAAACAAGGCACAAATAAAAATTCCACAACTATTTTAAATATTTGTTGGTTATTGTTTTCTATTGAGTTTGGGAGTAAAAAGAAAAAAAGTAAATAACTAAATAAATAAATTATTAACAAAAGTTATACGTTGTTTTTATGACTAAATCAATCTTAACTTCTTTTAGAGTTTTTCCATTTACTCGTACAATAGTTCGAGGTGAAAAGGAGTTCTATATAAATATGTTTAAGTTTATATTAGTGTTTGTCATCTAACACCCTTTAAAAAAATAAACATAAACATGATCTTTATGATATTTTGGAGTTTATGTTGGTCAGCGAATTTCTGAAAAATATTTGCAAAACTGAATACATAAAAAATATTTTAGATTATATATCGTTCATCTATGAGTGTTATATAAGAATAGTTATAAGACAATAGAAATTTTAAATAAATTACTAAATAATTTATTGGATTTAAATTTGGATTTTGATTTCTATTTTTTGAAATTGCACTAAAAATCAAAGTCAACCTGACTGTTTCTAGGGTTAGAAGTGCGATCGAAAAAATCACAAACATAAGTTTTGCCTCATAACTTTTTTTCGAAGTAATTTTTAATTTTTTTTTTTTTGAGATCTAGTTATCTTTGACAAATATGGCACACCCCAGCAAAAATTGCTGCATAGCCAGAAGTAAGTTTGTAAGGGAGATATAAAATAACTCTCCCTTACCAACTTGCCTCAAGAAGGCATGATTTTTGTTCGTGATGTCTCACTTGGTAGGGCTCTTTGCTGCGCTACGTATTGCGTTCATACATGCCTTTATTATGCGAATTTTAAGGTATCATAGATGTGATGATATCATGCCTCTTTTATGTGAATCTTTTAGAGATCCCAGCTGTATAAAAATATTATTATTATGAACATTGGTTTCAAAACGCTTTTTTGGAAATAATTCAGTAACTAAAGAACCACTAAAGGTATCACAATAAAATTTCCCATGGTTAGAGCTAAGGTGTTTTCGAGTTAATTTGAAGGGCTACAGGTTCCTAGTGGGTCAGGGAAGAAGTGGGTGGCCTTACAAAGTTGCCCATCATGGGTATGTACTTTTAGTTTTTTTTTTTTTTTGGAAAAATCGCCAAAAATTCTTTAATGATACGACAGAAAAGAAATTTTATATATAGATCGTCCTTGTAAAAATCTACAAAAACACACTTACTTGTATAGGTTATTTTATTAATTTAAAAGATATTTGGTTTGAAATAAATGTTTACCTCATTTTTATCCTGGTCTTTTTTAAGTTTTTTGTTTTTTGGGCTTAATATTGCCGATAAAATTTTTCTAAAATATTTGCCAGATTTTGCACAAAGTTTTTTTTTTTTTGTCTTTTTCCAAAAAGTTAGCAAATTTATTCACTTATAAAATTAGTTTTTTGTTCTGGACAAAAAACTAAATCTTAATGTAAATGCGTTTAAAGTAAATCCGGAGGAGTTTGGGACAAAGGTCTGCCCACGACCGGTATCTAAATTAGAAAATTATTTTTTGAAGTATAGCATGGCTTTTCTTTGTCTTGTTTATGATAATTCAAAAAATGTTTAAAATATTTAAAATCGCTTTATATTTGTAAAAGTTATAACCCCCGATATGTAATTCACCCTAGAGGTGATCAACTTTGGCCTACTGTAGCGGCGTCCTTGCTGCAGCTACACACTCTAGCCAACAATATTCTAAAAGCCTAACTCTGCTTCTGTCGATATTCCAATTTTCATCTGAATCGGTATAGTGGTTTCAAAGTTCTACACTTCTAAGCATTTATTATGCTTTTGGTCCTACTGTGCCAGATGGCACATACATATATTGAAACATAACTCGAAAACGATTGGTCTAATATTAAAAAAAAATTAAAACTCATATAGGCTTATTTACAACGGGATCGGGGTCAATATACTATGCTAAGTCGAATCTTTTATACCCTTCACCATTTTAACGACAATTAAAATTTTCGCCTTAAAGTATGCCTTCTTATTTCCACAATGTACATTATGATGTTTGTGTGTGTATTTATATTATCAGTGTCTTATGACAGACCTTTTATAAAGTAAATAAAAATGAGGGTTTCATCTTTATAAGTCAATGATTATTAAAAGAGGACCCAAGTCCATATACCCACTCCCTGCAATACAATCAGCAAAATGGCAAGATCGAGGTTATATTTGGCTGCCACGAAACTTCAAAACACTTCACCCTCTTACCGATAAATAATAAAATTTTCGCCTAAAAGTATACTTTTATATTAACACATTTATAAATCTAAATTTTTTTCCAAATAACAAAAATTTGAATACGAAAAAAAATTAACCAATCATAGCAATCCTTACTTAATATAACCCTAGAGTAAAGAGAACCGGTTCCAAACTAGTCACATGACATGTTTTCAAGGCTACAGACTGGTTCCAGTTCCAGAAATTTATATGAGAGGAACCAGTCACTTTTACATGGGGTTGTCATAGGAGGTGGCTAATTGACCCAATATAGGTCACGGAACTGGTCCAAAAGGGCAGGTTAAGTCTCGATTAATTTAATAAACATTTAATAAAAACTTTTATTTATTTATTTATTTATTTATTTATTTATTTATTTAATTGCTCTCTGAACAAGCATATTAAAAATTGACTCTCAACTGTTAACTAGTGAGAGCGTTTGTATCAACTGATTCTCAATTGGAATTTTGGTGACGAGTTAGGTGTCAATTGGTAATCAACTGGTACTGAGAGACCGACCGGTTTGTTAATACAATTGACACGAATTTTTCGCAGGGTTATATTTCTCTATTTATATTATTAATAGATTTTTTATGATTTGTTTCATAGCTTGGGTATTTTTGTATCATAACTCGGTTATTTTGGTTGATTTAAAATAACGATATTTTATATAACAAATATTTTTGACCGATCTATAGAAAAATAAATAATGTAGCTTAAACAAGTTCCTTAACATATTAAAAATGTGATTTCTTTATGTTTTATTCAGCAAAAAATGTACGAAAAAAAATATTTGTAAAAACGATGTCTCTACTATATATAGAGGCTTCATTTACGAACCGATCTTAGTGAATTTCATTACCTAAATTCTCGAAAGGCTTAGCCATCATTTGATATATATATTATGTATGTCAGTAATCGTTTAGATTTATAAATGCCATTTCAACTGACACATAGATGCAGCAAGTTACCAGAAAATATCGACATTTTTGGCTCTCAGACAAAAATTGTGTAAATTATAAATGATATACCTTTCCAACATATACCCAATTGAATTGTGTCCTTAAAATTTAATGGTAACCAGAGTAAATTTTCTAAATAATTTCATATCATTTATCTTCTAATACCTTTATTTTTATGAAATTCATACAAATTTTAATTTACTTTGTGGCCATTAATAACAAAATACTTATATGTTGAAGAAAAAAAAAACAACGACAAATACTTAAAAAACCATGTTTTAGCAACATTAATGTGCTATTTATTTTCCTAAAATAAAAAACTAAAGAAATAATATATTTCTATGTGTTGGAAACAAAAACAGAAATAAAAAAAATAAAAGAAATGTATACAAAATTACAACAAAATAGCATTTAATGAGGGTCATTTAACCACAAATGATGGTTCATTTCTTTATTTCATTTCATTTAATTTTCATACAATTTTTTTCTCCACAGATTTTTTTTCAAGCCGTTTTAGCTCTTAAGCTGAGGTACAGTGGAGTCAAAGGAATAAAAGAGATTTGTTATTTAAAATGTTCCTTTTTCCAGAAATCGTTGGCCGCCTTAAAGAGTTTGAATTTGATTTTTTTTTTTATATTTTATTGCACCAAATCAGATAATTAGTTTTCGAGATATATGCCTTAATATAAAATGGAAACTTCTTGATTTAACAAATACCGATTTGTGGCGAGAACTTGAAACAATTCCAAAAAGTACTTATTAAAACCGTGTATCCAAATTGCTTGAAAAATCACATGACGCACAGTGTTCCATTAAAAAAAATGGAGATAAAAATGAAATTTCCAAACGGATGGTCCGATTTCAATGAAATTCCAAAGGTGTAGACGAGTTTTAGTTTTGATTTTAAACATTATAGACATAACGTCTACACATCTACTAACACTGTTTGAAATCGGACCAGCCGTTTCCATTCCAGACTTATTTTCATTTTATTTTTTTTTTTTTTTTTTTTTTTTTTTTTTTTTTGAAAGCCACTGAACGCAATGTCTTCCTATACTACTAATTTTTATTTGTGACAGAGCAGTAAATTAATTTATTATTATTTCTAATAGTTTTGATTGTTATGTTCACTGTACGTACTTGTTAGAAAAGCAAAAAAACAAACTACAAAAAACCTTGAAGAGACATTCTCCGACTGGTAAATTTATTTTGTATGAAAGTTTAAAAAAAAATGAACACAAATACGAATATCCTTTTTTTCGTCCGTTTCTTAGCTCCACAAAAATAAAAACTGTTTCGCCACTTTTTCCTACTTTAAGGACATTGAATGATGTTTATTGTTGTTGTACGGTACTAACTAGTATTTAGCAAGTTCTAAAAGGATAAAACNNAAAAAAAAAACAAATACAAATTAACATTCAACATGAATACAAATGCATAGTGGGGCCAACAACAAAATAAATGGTAATAAGTCAAAGTTCCAGACTTATTAGATGAAACTTGGAACATAGGTAAGGAGGAGTTAGGCTTTTAGAATATTTTTAGATGGAGTCTGTAGCTGCAGCATGGGCGCCTCTACAGTGGGCCAAAATTGACTACCTTGAGAGTGAAAAACATATCGGGGCTTATAACTTTTACAAATATTAACCGATATGAAATATTTTTACATTTTTAAATTCTTCTAAGCAAGACAAGGAAAAAAACATGCATATTGTGATAAATTATCTTGTATGGTTTAAAAGATATTTAACTTCAAAAATAAATTTCTCATTTTTGACCTTGACTTTTTCGCGATTTTGCCTTATAATTTTTTAAATAAAATTTCTAAAATTTTTTAAAAAATATGTTAAAATTCTCTACAATTTTTTAAATTATGCTAATAAAAAATTTTTTTCTGTTATCTCAATTCAATAACAAGAAAAAAATTTTCAAAATCAAAATTTTAAAACAGTTTTCAAAAATTGCAATTTTTTGCCAAAAAAGTAACTTTATATATTTAACCTTTAAAAAACAATTTGTTCAAAAAGTTGAATATTCTTTGACATTTTATGAAAGACGGGATCCCAATAAAAGGTATATGTATAATTTTTAAAAGTTCTAAATGTTCACCCTACATCCAGCAGTAGTCAAAAATGATCAATTTTGGATGAGAAGTTGAACTCTATGAGCATGTAAAAAAAAGTGATTATTAATTTTGGTACTTTTGTAAATTATACTATATAGCTCAATATGTTCTTAAATGTTCTGCGAAAAAATTATTGCAGCCTACCGGTTAAATTAGTCACACAAGACAATTTGCCAAAAATACTCATATTTTCAATAATAACAACTTTGACTGCTTAAAATATATAGTAAAATTGTATATATTTTTCTGATTTTCACATTGAACAATTCTAAATTAAATATTTAATATCATGTGAAAAAATTATGTGGATACCTACAAGCATTTAGAAATTATTCAGTCTCAAATTCTTGAAATATATCCATATGAACATAATTTGCATTTGTTCGCATTGTTTCAAGAAAAGTGTGCGAAAAATTATAAAATAGTAAAATTTGTTATACATAGTTTAAAAGAAGACACAATTTCCTTTAAAATGATATATAATATGACTATTTTGTGTTTGCAACTTTTCGTGGAAATACATTTTAAATTAGCAAAACCTCAGAAACTGCAAAATCTTCATATTTCCTTTTATTATTGATAATGCAGTGGGATAAGACAGTGAGGTATGGCCGTATCAAAAACATCATAAAAAAAACGAAAGATTTTACAATTTGCAACTCTTTACTAATTTCAAAATTATTTACAACAAACGTAGCAAATACCAAATAGTCATGTGGTTTAAAAAATTTCACACTTAATACCATTTATTTTACTTTTGGCCCCACTGTGAAATGGTTTAAATGAAATATTTGTGATTGTGCATGTGTGTGTCTACTTATATTTCTTAAAAAAATATAGTTTTCATAACATAAAAGAAAAAATCCAAATCTAAATCAAAATCTAAATAAAATTTTCAAAATTTTTCTCTTTTGTTTAATAAATTCTTTTAAAACTCTGCCGCCTAAAAGTTTAAATTAAAACAACAAAATAAAAATATTTTCTTTTAATAATTATAACAACAAAGGTAAACAAAATAAAACAATTTGAAATGTAAGGCAAGGTTGGTGGGAGTTAATGAATGAATAAATGAATGAATGTATGTATGAATGAAGAATGAAAGAAAGAAAGACAAACAGTCAGTCAGCTAGTGGAGAGAGACGGCGTTAATTCAAAGTGTTTAAACAATAACAAAACTTAAATAAAAATAAACATATAAAAATAACAACAACAACAATATCAGCTGCAAACAACGTATCAAAGTGTAGAAGTAAAACTTTTGAGACAACTTATCACAATTGTACAATCAAATACACATGTTGCCACCAAAAAAGAAAAATGAACAGAATTATAGCGAAACAAAAAATAAAAAGAAAAAAAGAAAAGAAACACATTTGTTAGTTGGCTGGCTTATTGTGTGTTCAGGCCTTTCATTAACAGCAATTGAAATTTAAATAAAGGATAAAGGATAAGGATAACGAAAGGAGTCTTTCAGTTAGGAAACTAATTATTAAGAAAAAAATTTATTTGGTTTATTGAAAAGTAAATTGGTTGCTCAATGATTATTGAAAAAGGATCCAAGTCTACTCGTATGTGATTCTATACTACACTTTGAATGGTCCAGTCAGTAACATAAAAACAACTTTCCGATTATATTGTTTTCATTATAAATATTTTTGGTCAATAGTCACTTTAAATGGTCCAGGTATTTGACTAGATTTTTTTGCATAATATGGATGAGATAGAATGGAAAGGGTGCAAATGACACCAGAACTACAGACCAACATTTCTGTGAATTATAACTGTTGCTTGTCATAACTGACTTTATAATTTAAGATTGCGATTAGAATAACTACTATTAGTCAATCTTAGTGAAATTTATTTACAATAACTTATGAGCCTCTATTGGCTGAATTGAAAAGAACTACAGCAACTGTACTACTTACATCAGCAGAGGTCATGTGAACGGATTATCCTCGTGGCCCTTGACCTAACAAATGCAACACTCTTACAGTACGTCCGTAGAGTTTTGAGACAAGTGCTTAAAACTCCATAAAGTTAAACAAGAATTACCTCAGGACAACCCCATCCTGAGGTATGGTTGATCTACTACTACTACTATCGAAGCTGACAGGTAATAGTTGACATAATATCCCTAGAGGGAAAAGAACAAACACAAAACGGGATTGGTCCAAAGTGACAGGGACTAGTTCTAACACTTGTTTAAGCTGGACCTGCCCCTTTAACATGGCGCTGGTCTAGGAGGCGGAAATTCACCCTTTTTAACCAGTTTTGTGACAGATCATAGAACCAACCCGAAAGGGCATATTCAGTATTAATAAATTTAATACAATTTTGTAAAAACAAATATTGTGTTTATTTTTATATATTTTTATTTTTTAAATATTTACAATTTATATTTTTTGTTAATGTTGAAGGCAGCACCGCAACTCGAACTCAATTTACTTTTACTTAACTCCTGTTTTATAGTCTTACAAACTTATCACTCAGCCATAGATTGTTATTGCGCGCGAGTCGCTAATTGCTCATTAGCTCTCACTGGTTAAACTGGTTATCAAGTGGAACTGTGATGACTGTTAGGTGTCAATTGGTAGTTAACAGGAACTTGGGTGGCTATTAGGTACCAATTAGTACTAAACTGGTACAGAGAGACCGGTACTATTGCACTAATTTTCCACATGTTTCCTATGCAGACAACTGTACAATAAAATCTTATGGCTACATAAAAAACAATTAATTAGTCAGTGGTAAATCGAGCTTCTCCACTTTGAGCTACTATGCTGAATAATATTCATTGAATAAATATTCAATGCTGCTAAAATGCAGACTTAAGAACCGTAATCACCTCATTTAACCGCCTATATGAGGAAACGAAGGTTTCATCGGCTAGGAAAGACAACATTATGATATCAACAGAGGGGTCATTCAAACTTCAACCTCACTTAGTTGGACACTCAGCCGAGGCATCTTTACATATCAGAGAATAATATGCAGAGGTATGAGCAAGACTCTTGCGATCGCAACTCGTAGTTGGACACTCAGCCGAGGCATCTTTGCATATAAGAGAATAATATGCTGAGGTATGAGCAAAACTCTTGCGATCGCAACTCGTATATTTGAACGATGATCACAGAAACGCAATCTTGGCGGTCGCTTACCTCCTATGGCAGCCAACGAGAAGAACTATTGACAAAAGCAGGAGAGGTCATCCAAACTTCACCATCACACAGTTGGACACTCACCCAAGGCATCTTTGCATATACGAGAATAATGAGCAAAATGCTTTTAATCGCAACTCATATATAAGAACTTTGAAGGACGATCACAGAGTCGGGGTCTTGGCGGTCTCTCACTGCCTATGGCAGCCAACGAAAAGAATTATTGACAAAAGCAGGGGAGGAACAATACACTTAATGCCTCGCAAAGACCCTGCAATCCCTAATATATGACCAGCATATGAACAATGTACCCTAAACAGCCACCATATATGTAATTAGCTGTTGGGTACGCCTTTCAAACTTAACATTGTACACTCCTTTGTTATGCTTATACCAAATCTAACCAGCCGATCAGAAGTTACAGATTTATTTCTAAAAATGTTTGATTCTTCTCGACTGTGTATTGCTACACATTTCCATGCAAATGTTTTGTTAGAGAGAACAGCATCAAATAGAAAAATTAGAAAATATTTTATATAATGTTTACATCATTTATTCAAATATTTGACTAATCTGAATAAAACTTTATATAAGTATTTAAAATGGGTTAATAAACAAACAAAAAAGTTTGGTTTAAATACAATATAGACAAATTTATTATCCTTCTTAACTCTAGTTCATAATCTTTCACCGATATCTCCTAAATAAAAGCAGGATTAAAACGAAATTTGGATAAGTTTTTTAAGGATCTATGTAAATTTTATTTATTTTATACCAACCTTATTTTTATTATCGATTCATTCATATTTGAAAACATACCTGAAATAGAAAAGAAAAAAATCCATTAATTTATATATTTTTAATTTAAAATAGAAAAATTTATATTTATTTCATTTATGACAACAAATTCGATTGCAACATATTATTACAAAATATCGTAAAATTTATATTGCTTTTATAATAGGCACAAATTTATTAAATCGAGAGAAGAAAGATCAATGTGGCAAAAGGGAACCATTGCATGGATAGCCACTATATGGAAAATAGTTAGCTACTTCACAATTGGTAGGTACATAATGGTTTAGGTAATGTTATTCTCAGTTAATAATTTCTGTTTTTTCTATGATTTTATTAATTTTAATCTAAATATTTTGACACGTTAATAGATAAAGGTCATATTATACATCATTGTGTAGGTAATAGTGTCTAGTTTTTAAAAATTTATAATAATATTTATAATAAGAAATTTTGTTGAAGACTTTTTGCAAAATTGTTTCGGATCTCTTCCGATGGGATTTTTTGCATATTTTTCAATTTTATTATGCAATAAAATTTTACACCTGAGTATATTTTTTATGCCTAATTACATGCATTATTCACACTTTTAGATTTATCTACAAAAATCTCATAAATCCCAAAAAACTTTAAAAAAATTCAAAAAAGGGTTTTTTTACTTTTTTTACTATATATTTCCAACCGATATCGGGGAGTAAAAATTTCTATTTCCAAAAAATTAAAAACGCTTTAGACTATATAAAAAGTATAACTTTCTTTTTGATTCCAGCTTTGTAATTTGAGAAATTAAAGCGAAAATTCGAAATTTGTTGAAAAAATGGGTCAAATTTGGGAAGCCCTGGTTCTCTCAAAAATTCATTTTTAACATTTTTTTTCTTTAAAATATTTTGCGTTTGCAAAAACAAACGGAAAAAATCGACTTTTTTTCAAAGTTCAACTTTAAATGCCTGTAACTTTTAACCCCGTAAATATTTTTTCGAAATCCTTTCTTTGCACAATTTTTCTATTTGTTGTTAATGAAATAAAAAATAAAAAAGTAGGGTAAAATTTGGACCCGCTGTAGCGAGAAAACTTAAACAAAAGTAAAAAATTTTAATATTTGAAGCTTCATATCTCTTAAACCAAAAGAAATAATAAATGCATACGATGATATTTTCTGTAAATCTCAACTAGTAGAATCCTCCTATATAAAATCTCCTACGTAAAATAAAATCTTTCAAATCGGTTCAAATATAAGGAATGTGGATCGTTTTAAAAAAATTTATAACCGAAGTGTCTAATTTTGGGCCCACTGTAGGTCTATATGGTCCACGTTCAAAATATAAAATCGCCTACACCTCTACTATCAGCATGGGAAATTTCATGGAAATCGGAGCAGCCGTTTCAAAGTTCCATATTTCCATTTCATTTTTGAAATTGCACACTGTGCATTGTCCAAAATCCCTTATAGAGCTTATATGTAAGCAAAGTTAATTTTCAAAAATTTGTTAAAAACCCCACAAACTCAATTCTGGAATTCCAATTACAGATATTAGTAGCTGTGATTCCCAACATTATTTCCCATATAGTGGTTACCTATGTGAAGGTTTAATTTGGCCACATTGATGAAAATCCAACATAGAGCACATATGTGACCAAACTTAGTTTTCAAAAATTTATTAAAAATTTTACAAAATCAATTGAAGAATTCAAGTTACAGATATTATTAGACTTTGGAGTTATAAAAAATTGTTATGGATCTAAAACGAGTTGAATCTTCACTGGAATTATCCTCGGTTCATTCACACACTTTTGTTATGCTATTAATCCTCCGAGATATTGTATCCCCGTCTGGTAACTTGGCGACATCATGAACAAGGATAAAATGACTGAAATATAGGAAATACCTTAATACACACTGCAAGGAGAACATGTCGCTAAATACACCAGAAGAAATCGATCAGTCTCTCTCAATAGTTTTGATATGAAGTTGAAACTTGCTGCTGAACATGCTACCTTTACCCCCGAAAAAAAATGTCCTGAGGATGTCGAACGGCTATTGACTGAAAAAAGAAAAGCTCGAAGAGAGTGGCAACTCTACAGATCCCCTCAATTAAAATCTAAGTTTAAAGAATGCAAAAATCGTCTTAGTAAGCTCTTGGAAAATAGAAAGACTTAATCTTTTAATAAATATTTAGAAAACCTTGATGCAACACCGCAGTCTTATTATTCTCTATGGCGAGCTATTAAAATACTTAAGAGACCAGTTATATGTTAACGTTCTTTACGTAATACTAATGCAGGATGGACAAGAAATGATACCGAAAAAAGGAATCTGTTTGTAATCTGAAAAATATATTTACCCCGAACGTTTCAACTGCTCTGAATTGAGGTACAACAATTCAGAGCTGTTAAACCCCTTTGTTTTAAGATTCGAGAGATCAACAAGGCTTTGTTAATTTAAACTCTAAAAAAGCACCTGGTATTGATAAAATCAGTAAGAAGATGTTTTTGGAGCTACCCTGGATAGCATTAAAAATTATACTTTATATTTTTAACGCTATATTACATCTTGAATATTATCCACCAGAATGAAAGGTATCACTAGTTACTATGATACCTAAGTCAGGAAAAGATCACACAAAAGTAGAATCATATAGACCTATAAGTCTATTATCAAATATGTCGAAGCTCTTTGAGAAACTCTTTATTAATAAGTTAACACCTCTATTGAATCTAAACCAATGTATACCCAATCATCAATTCGGATTTAGATGAAAACACAGTACTATCGAACAAACACACAGACTTGTAAATGTTATTAACAAAACGTTTGAAGGAAAGTTTTATTGCTCTGCTCTTTTTATCGACATTTCGCAAGCTTTCAACAAAGTATGGCACTATGCCATGATATATAAATAATACACATAAATTATTGGAAAGCTATTTAATTCATCGAAAATTTATTGTTAAAGAGGGAGACTTCTTAAGTAATCCACGGCCCATTGAAGCAGGAGTACCCCAATGTAGTATTCTGGGTCCTTTGTTGTACTTAATATCATCCTCTGATATGCCAAATAACAACCGAACCCATACATCAACAACAATTTGCTGATGACACAGCTATTTTAAGTACACAAGAACCATCTCGTCTCTAGCAAGCCCATATACTAGACATTAAAAGATGGTTACTCATAACATTTACACTAAATTAATTAAAGATGCCCACCCATCTTTATTAATAACCGAGTTATTACCCAGCAACCAGAGGTTAATTACATCGATATCCATCTTGATCAACGTCTTACATGGAAATTCCATATTCATTACTGATCAACTGAAAAGTAATTAGATCTTCTAATGGCCCACCCATCTTTATTAATAACCAAGTTATTCCCCAGCAGCCAGAGGTTAAATACCTCGGTATCCATCTTGATCAACGTCTTACATGAAAATACTCTATTGCTGCCAAGTTACTGATCAACTGAAAAGTAATTAGTTCTTCTAATGACCTCTATGTAATGAGATTTGGTAAATATTTGTCTCTAGTATCATCACCGTGTGAAAATAAGGGGTTATTCAGCTAATGTGTAAGTAGTGTAGGCGCGGATCCAGCTAAGGCTTTTGGGGGAGGAAAATAATATGATTTTAATAACTATTTTCTCAAATTTCTTGATATAGTACATGGATCCGCGCCCGAAGTAGTGTAAGGGCATTATATTAGCTTCTTACCTGGCAACCAAAGTTTTTGCTCGTTTATGAATTAATTTTAGGGCCATTATTACAACTTGCTAATAGCTAAAGGTATGATGTTATCGGACAGATAAGAAGCATTTGGTTATTATAAATTAACTTTAAGCTAAAAGTGGCGGATAAGCTAAAGGTAAGATCATCCTACCTTTAAATTTTATAGTAAGGTTTATGTATTTGAAGTTGCCATATTTTCTGCAAAATATGGCAACTTCATTAAACATAAATGTTTATGTCAGTGACAAACAATAAAACAAATGTCGTTGCCAATTTGTCAAAAGTAATCGGTATTTTCTTTGATATTGCCGAAAAGTTTTAAAGTTCACTTTATACCTACTTTAATTAAAGATACCTTTTACTATTACGAACATTAAAGGCAAGTTGTAATAATGGCCCTTAATGAAACAGGTTAACAAAAAAAAAATAAAAACTTTTGATATTTTCGAATTTTTACGATTTTTCAAACACAAAAAAAAACGATTCCCCCATTTTGTATAAAATTTCAATTATTTTCAGAAAGTAGTCCAAATACCTCTATAACGGTTAACCGATTCAAAAAATTGTGTGAGAAAGACTTGTGAATAATTTAAATAAAAATTCTTTGCTATGAAGTTTTCGAGATATAACTCAATATATAGCGCAGCCGCCTTTATTTTACAAATAGAGATTTATAGCGAAAACTAGAGTCTATTCGAAAAAAGTGTATTAAAGGCTTAATAATTACGAATACCGTGTGTCCGAATTGAGTGAGAAATTCCGCAGCGCAAAAATTTTTTGTAATTTTGTAACTCTGTTAAAATTTTAAAATATTAATTTGATTTTTTATAATCCCTGCAAATCGTTATAGAATATTAAAATTAAATTAATTTTGATTTTAGTGTAATAGTTTCTTTTAAGTTCCTTATATAATACGTTTTATTCTTATATTCGCTAAAATCTAAATTATTTTCCTTTGGTTATTAAATCTAAACCATAGTAAATAATTTACATTAAGGATTAAGTTTATAAGTTTGGTTCCTTTGCCATTAAAACAATTTCATCAAGTGTAAAATAAAGCTTTACTTGGGAAATAAAAGTAAAAGGTTTTTTTTTTTTTTCTGATGCTCTAAAAGGAATGTAGGAATGTATGTATGAGTTTCAATCACCTCCTTTTGCAGCAGACACAAACATAAAGCTCATTATCTAAGCAAACTGTTTTTGTATGCGAATCCTTTTTTTAGCAGTTTAATTTTGCTTTTCTTCTTTTATTATTTGTACATCTCGTGTTACAAATGACACAAAAGAATGACTTGACAATGAGCTGAATTTATTCATGATATAAATACAAATATTTTGAGGTTATTTCAGATTTCTCTCCTTTTGCTTTCTTTTTTATATGAAATTTATCATTCTTTTATATGTTCTATTTTATGAGTGTATGTATGTGTGTGTGTATTTGCTTTTAAGTTTCAGTTTTTTTTTTTTCTTCTTGTTTTTGCTACTTCAGAAACATCAAAGGGAATGTCAAAGGAATGTAATGTACACACATGTATAAAATCCTATGTACATACGTATATGATGACGAATAAGGATGATGATAAGATTTTTGTTGGAGTACATGTATGTATACAATTCTTGTATATATGTAAGTGTGTATGTGTATTTGATGATATAGAAAAAGGAATTGAAATAAATATTCAAATTCATCATTAATAATTACAAAAAAAAAAAAAATAGCTTTATCACTGTTACGTTTAGTAATATTTGAAAACAAAAACAAGGATAATTATTTTTCTGCTATATTTTCCTAGAATATGCAAAGGATTTTCCCCAAGTGCAATTTCGTTATAAAGACAGTTAAATTCACAATAGTAGATAAAATATTAAAACAAAAAAAAAAATACTTCAAATTAATTTGCATGTTTTGATAGCTAATTATATAAGTTAAAAAGAAGAGTAATTAAGCCGATAGGTTATAAAAATCCTTTCATCTTTTGAACACTGCCAGTCAAAGGGTTGTCAGTTAAACAGGACTTCTGTCAATATTATGGCAACATAAGAAACTCCTTTTATATTTTTCCCCCTTGATAGGACAAAGGTGTAGTAAGAGTTATAGCAAATGTGCTATAAACTTGAAAGACAACATTGCACAGTGAAGCCAAAAGCAAAATAAATGGTAATCAAATTGAAACTTTTAAAACATTGAACCTATAAGTTTGAAACTTTGAAACCATTGAACCTATTTAGATGAAACTTGGAACATAGATAGAGGAGGAGTTATGCTTTCAGAATATTGTTAAATGGAATATGTAGCTGCAGCAAGGGCGCCGCTACAGTGGGCCAAAGTTGACTATCTCGAAAGTAAAAAACATATCGGGGCCTATTACTTTTACAAATATTAACCGATATGAAATATTTTTACATTTTTGTATTCTCCTAAGCAAGACAATAGAAAAAACATGCATATTATGCTAAATTATCTCTTATAGTTTAATAAAAGATATTTAAATTCAAAAAATAAATTTCTCATTTTTGGCCTTGACTTTTTCGCAATTTCGGCCTATAATTTTTAAAATAAAATTTCTAAAAATTTTTTAAAAATATGTTAAAATTCACTACAATTTTCTAAATTATGCTAATAAAAATTTTTGTTCTTATCTCAATTCGATAACAAGAAAAAAACATTTCAAAGTAAAAATTTCAAAACAGGTCTCAAAAATTCTAATTTCCTCAAAAAAAGTAACTTTAAAAAAACTTTTTGACAAAGTTCTCTATTTTTTTACATCTTCTGAAAGAAGGGACCCCAAGAAAAGGTATAAGTGTAATTTTTAAAAGTTCTAAACGTTCACCCTACATGCAGCAGTGGTCAAAAATGATCAATTTTGGATGAGAAGTTGAACTTTATGAGTCTGTAAACAAAATTGATTGTTGATTTTGGTACTTTTGTGAATTATACTATATAGCTCAATATGTTCTTAAAGGTTCTGCAAAAAACTGATTACAGCCTAGAGATAAACTTAGTCACACGGGACAATTTTCCAAAAAATACCCAAATTTTCACAAATTCGACTGCTAAAAATATATAGTAAAATTAGATATATTTTTCTGATTTTCACATTTAACAATTCTAAACTAAATATTTAATATCATGTGAAAAAATTATATTAATACCTATAAGCATTTAGAAATTATTCAGTCTCAAATTTTTTAAATATGTCCATAAGAACATAATTTGCATTTGTTAGCATTGTTTCAAGAAAAATGTGCTAAAAATTTCAAAATAGTAACATTTATTATATATAGTTTTAAAGTAGACATAATTTCCTTTAAAATGATATATAATATGACTATTTTGTGTTTACAATGTTTCGTGTAAATAAATTTTAAATTAGCAAAACACAAGAAATTGCAAAATCTTCATCTTTCTTTTTATTATTGGTAATGCAGTGCGACAAGACAGTGCGGTAAGGCCGTATAAAAAACAATATGGAAAAATGAAAGATTTTACAATTTGCAACTTTTTGCAAATTTAATTTAAATTCGGGACTTATTACCATTTATTTTGCTTTTAGCGTCACTGTGCACTGCCAGCATCTTTTTGAATGACACTAAAATGAATTGAATTTATAGCCGCATGTATAAGAGAGGAAATGAGATAAAGGCTAAGGCTTTATATTGGAGACAATATTGTAAAGGCTATAAGAAGAAAATAAAAAAAAATTATATTCATAATTTTAAAAGTCTTTAAATATAGACAAAACTATAAAACAAATCTAAAGAATTTAAAGTCATTATTACTATAAGCCTAAGGATCGCGGCATTATAAACCCTAACTTGTCTTGGCACAATTGGCCAGGTCGAAATTTTTTGGAATTAAACTTGTAACTTCTAATCTATTGGTTGAATTTACTTAAAATTTCACGTGGGTGTAGTAGAGGTGTGAGCAATTTTAGGTTTGAAATTAACGCCTCGTATACCCTTCAGGAGCGGCACACAGTACCTTGATCTCAAACAACGAAGGAACAAAAATTGAAGGAGTTATTGTATCAAATTAAAACTTGGTATTTATATTTCTTCAGGCTTAATATGAATAAATACAAAGTTTTGAAAAAAAATGGCACAAGGACACTTCTACCTGCCTAAAATAGTGGTCTAAATTTTACCAAAATTTATGCCAGCCAATTAAAAAAATAGATTATAATTTATTTTTTAATCAGAGCAGGGACACGCCCACTTGTCATATATCCTGAAATTAAAAAATCAGATTTACTGTGTAAATACTGATAACAATTCTGTCAAAATTTGTGATTGATTTTTACAAAATGAAACAAAGAATTACAAAATAAAGCAAAATTTCTGCAGCACAGAGTTTTTCAGTTAATTCATATATACGGAATCCATGAGTAATAGGGTTAACAAATCCACTTTCGAATAATCGAACAATCGACTTTTTGTTGTAAAAAGTCGAAAAGTCGAAATCGACTTTTTGATTTGAAAATTGTCGATAAATCGACTTTCTTGATGCCAAAAGTCGAACAAAGTCGAAAATAATCGAAAATAGTCGAAAAGTCGGAAAAATTTGAAATTAGTCGGAAAAAATCGAAAATAGACGGAAAAAGTCGAAAATAGTCGGAAAAATCGACTATTTATAAATATAAAAAAAAAAGTCGAAAAGTCGACTTTTTGTTCAAACTATAAAACCCTAATAAGTACTAAGCTTCTAATCCAGTTTTTTTCGAATTGGCTCTAGTTCTCGCTATAAATCACGATTTGTAAAATTAACGAGGTTGCACTATATATTGAAGCATATCTCGTAAACCGCCTTTCTGATTTGGTTCAAAAATATATAAAAAAATTCTTATTAAAATTACCCTCAAGTCTCTCTTACATTACTACAGTTATGGAAATATTAAGCCTACTTTCTGCAAATAACTGAGATTTTATACAAAATTGGGAAAAACTTATTTTTTGATAAAATGATATAAATTCGAAGTTGTCAAAAATTTGAATTTATATTCTTTAATAATAATTATTAAAATTGATGGATAAGTTTTAAATTCATTCAAAAATTCGTAAAAATACTCATTGACAAGTTACATAGAAAAAATTTTAAAAATCACAAATTCATTTTTATATTTCTAATTTCTCTATAGAGTGATTCCATATCCGATTTCAATAAAAATTTATTACAAGCTTTGTCCATTGGAAGTGTTTTCCAACCATGAAATTTGAGATTCGTGCTTCTTTTCCGTCCGGAAATAAGATGATTTAAAAAAGGAAAAAATTTGAAAACCTTACGAATGAAACCCATTTAACTTTAGATAACTTGTAAAGTACACATTGTAGATCTTAAGAAATGCCTTCCTTCATAACGATATATACATAGTTTTTTACATAAAATTTTCAAAGGACAAAGTTGGAGATAAAAAAAAATTAAAACGGCCATGCAACCGTTTTAAGGTTCTTAAATGACATTCCTTGCAACATTGATTATAACATTCAAACACCCTTTCTTGACAAAAACTTCTCGGTGTCATTCCGACTGCTCCGGAGTTAATGGTTTACACTGAGGGGTCCAAATCTGTTGATGGGGTTGGGAGGGGTGTGTTTTCATACCCGCATTTAGGTAAAATATTTCCTTCAAATTAACGGATCACTATAGTATTATTCATGTAGAGATCTCGGCCTTCAAAAGAGCGGCTAACTGGTTGATATACTATTCGATATCCATATTTGTTTTTAGAGCCAAGCTGCGATTAAATCGCTCTTGGGTGTCTATGCGACATCCAGGCTAGTAAATAAGTGCGGGGAATCTCTTAAGGAGATGGCGAGACATTCAAAACTGGAGCTAGTCTGGGTTAGGCGTCATTCAAACAGCTCGGGCGAGCACTGGATCTCTAATTCGACAATAGGAGAAGTATCAACTGGTTGGAGTACCGCTACAGATTGATAATTCTGCGAAACTAATCGGAAATTGTATAGTAAATATATAGACTAATATGTGCACGTGTTCAACCTCGATACAATTGGTTCCAAGCTTTTTACCAAAAAAAAAAATTTTTGAACATTTTTTTCCTGAAACAGTTTAAAACTAGGGCTTTGTTTTATTTATATTTGACTTAAATTCTCAAAGTTTAGTGCCCTCTAGTAGCCACAAAAATAGCATTTTGTAAAAAAAAAGTTTTAAATTATTTATATTATTTATTTATATTATTTTATTTACATTGTGTTTTCTAAAAACGTACATTTCAACATAATTTGAAAAATATTTTTATTTTGACTATGTCGGTCTATGAGGGCACTAAATAGGGTCCCTCTAAAGTAGAAAATTGTTCATCGCTTGCAAATTTTTTTATTCTACTTTAAATAAAAAACTGTAAACTCCTTTGCTACGCCTGTATAAAATTATAAATAAATCCAACCCTTTAAAGATATATTTCCAAAAATATGTCAAT
This sequence comes from Phormia regina, assembly GCA_001735545.1. Taxonomy (NCBI): domain Eukaryota; kingdom Metazoa; phylum Arthropoda; class Insecta; order Diptera; family Calliphoridae; genus Phormia; species Phormia regina. The sequence goes on from MINK01172755.1 coordinate 26,857, forward strand.
TAAATAGCTCCCCCCTCCTTTGTGGAATTTATAACAGCTGTCATAAATTCCTTCAAATCATATTAAACTTAGTGCACAATTTTCGCACTTTTTTTCTGCTCCCACAATAAAAACCCCCATTAACGTTATATACCAGTGAGTGTGTCTATGTGTTTATATACCATTTCTTAATTTGTTTTCTAGTTTAACTCATTAAAAGATTATTTCATTAAAAGCTTATGTATGTTTGTATAACTTTTTGGAAAATTTTAACTCACACTACAATAACAATAATATAAATCGTTAGAGTAATTCTTTTAAAATTAATTTTTTTGAGTGGATTAAAACAAATTGTAAGTGCTTAAACATTTATATGTTTGAAACCAATAATCTTGTTGTGCTAAATATGTTGAATAAAATTCAATAACTGTGGACAGTGATTCACAAATGATTTACAATGTGATAAAAAAAATTAATGCTAAAAGCGATATATAACAAATTTAAATATTATATGACAGATTAAATATCACATTAAATATAAAATTATTCATTTCCAATTATTAATTTCTTTCTATTTTAATTAAAGAGCGGCAGAGTTAAGACTCAAGCACACGCTAAGAATGGTGAAAATCAAACCATAATCTAGTACTGTCATATTATGGTTATAGTTCATGAGTTAGAGGTAGGACATTATTATTGCTGTATATATACATGATTCATATATACAGCAATAATATGGTTAAATCACTATACAAATATTGTTGATCTGCAACCATATTATTGTTGTGTTATATTCTTAATTCATATTAATAAGAATTAAAATAATTTATTTTAAATAATTCACTTTTTTAGATACACAAGTATTATCTAATATATAAGCAACTCCACAAGAACCACAGCAAGTATACATATTGTCAAGTACTAATTATGTATATTGTTGCCAATACAAAACAAACATTTTATTTTCAACTAATATTTACAAACACAATAATATATAATCAGATATTGAAATAATAATTTTAACAATAATAATGTGGCTTCATTTAAAACATATTGTTTCACATGTTGTACCAAAGATATTAATTGTGAATTAATAAAAATTTAGTTGCTACAACAAAATTATTTGCAAAATAAAATATATTCATCAATAACGATATTTGCGATGATAATATATTATTGCGATACAAATTGTATTGTACGAAACATATTAAAAATAATCTTAATTTCAAATTCAATTCAAATCAAAATTTAATATTTTAAAAATATATTGACTTAATAATTCGAAAAAAAAAAAGAAATTGGGACAGATCTGTGCGAGAAAAAATAAATAAGGGCAACTAAAAAGCGTTTTGGCCGATATATGGGTTATGTTTAAAAGGTTGCTCGCTATAGCAAATAAACTTGGAGACCTTCGCCTAATTTCGACATAAAACTATTCTATTGGTTTATACTAAAACCAGTTCGTACTTCTAAAAACAACTAATCAGGTTTGTCAGTGTCATATCGTTAATAAAATTTTGATCGTTACAAAATATTTCGACGGAAAAATATTAGTCTACGATGTTGTAGTGATGGACATTGACACAAGAGGTACTGCAGGAATTTTTATTGTTCGTCAACGTATAGCCCATATGCTCCAATATACACCCAAGCAAACAATGGCCTGTAATTATGGGAAACCTTAGCGAAATTCTATTAAAGAATAATAGAGACCCAAAGTTACCGTTGGAACCATAGTGTTTTTAATACTCTCCAGTGCTTAATGAATATCAATTTGGTTACAAATCTTCTCCTATTTTGCCAATCTGGATTATAATACGGGTTAATAAATTTGTTTTTCAACCGACTTTATTAAAATACCCAATATTTCCGGAAAATATTTATAATCGTTCAATATAACAACATAATCCCTAGTTTATATAAGCTTAATAACTCAGATACTAATAGAGCTCGATTGGATTTATTTCTTCACCAAAAAATTATCTGAAAAAATCGAAGGTTCTGTGAAAAAATAAGAACTTTTTTAGCTTATACAGGGACTTCAAAAAAAGGGTAAAATTAAGAAAATATTTACGAAAGTCGTAGCATGGTAGATCCAAAAAGTCTAAAAATGCATCTCGGCGCATATTTCGGATACTAGCGGACTGATTTTGTTCATTTATTCAGCAAAAAAAGATTCTAAATATGCTGTGCAAGAACAAAGTGTCGTTAGCTTGTATAGGAGCTTTGAAAAGCCTATAACAAAGACAACTTTTAAAGGTATTTTTGGTTTTTTGGCGATATCTCAGTTATTTATAAACCGAATTAGCTCATTTCTATGAGTGTTCTTCTAAGAAATGCTCC
>MINK01172756.1:4139-32946 GCA_001735545.1 Phormia regina
AGTGGTTCATATGGGAGCTATGGTAAATTATGGACCGATCTTGATGAAAATTGGCACATGGTTTTGTGCTTCCATAAAACTTATTTATGTTAAATTTCATTAAAATATTTCNTATNTTTNAGGTGTNAAAACTCTATTCCGGNAGAACATTTGTATNGNGGCTANGTGAAATAATGGGCCGATCATGACCGAAATCAATAGGCTTCGTCCTTGTGTCAAAAAAAATCATATGTACAAAGTTTCATCAAATTATCTCTAAAATTGCGAACTGTACTTTGCGCACTTTACATGTACAGCCAGACAGCCAACCAGACGGACGGACATCGTCGACACAAAAAGTCATTCTGAGTTGAACGGTATACTTTCAGGTGGGTATAGGAAGATTTTTTTCTCTTCGTTACAATATTTGCACCAAAAAACATAATACCCCAACCACCTATTTCATAATCGCTTATTTTCCTAACCTCAAAAAAAAAAAAATGCCTGCCGAAGATTTTAGTTAACAACTTAATTATTCAGGTTCTTTAAACAAATCATTAAAAATAAAATCGGTTAACTTTAATTACAACAAAAAAATAAAAGCCTAACCTTCATAAAGTCTATGTATTATAAAATCCGTTAATGAAATTGATCCGTAGATTTAATTATTAAACTCAATTATTCTGGATGATTTACTGGATCAATGACAATAAAAAATGAGCAAAATCACCTGCCAGAGGTTTCAGTTTAGAACTCAATTTTTCTGCTTTATTAACTAAATCATTAAAATTAAAAATTAAATCGAAAAAATCTTAGTGAAAATGAGAAAAATCACCTGCCAGAGGTTGCAGTTTAGAACTCAATTATTCTGCTTTATTAACTAAATCATTAAAATTAAAAATTAAATCGAAAAAATCTTAGTGATGTTACCGTAAAAAATAAGCTCCTAACCTCCAGAAAGATCATTATAAATCCGTGACGGAGGCTTAATTTTTAAACCTATTTATTTAGTTTTAAATAACAAATCTATAACATTAAAATTAATGAAATTGTTAAAATTTAAAAAAAAAAGTAAATAACTAACCTCCAAAATGTTTTTCAAAAAAATTCACTTACATTTAATTATACAACCGAAATTATTCAGTATGATTTACTAAATCAATGATTTTAAATTCCTTCAGGACGCTTTATTTTTTAATAAAATTTTTCATATTTAATAAAAAGCTAAACCGAAAAATATTCTAAATAAATAGAAGCAGAAATTGTTCCGTTGTTCGTTCCGAAGTGATTAACCAATTATTAATATTCAAAGATTTGTTATAGAAAAATGTAAGAAATACTAAACTAAGAAAGTTTTTTTATTCAACAATATTATTTATATAGAAATTTTAAACTTTTATATAAACCTAATAAGTAGGTGGTATATACTATGTTCTGATCTGCCAAAGTATTTTTTTCTCCTGATAAAATTCCTTATAAAGAATTTAGAAAAATAAATGACCAACACCTAACTAAATAATGAAAAAAAAAGCATGCTAATAATTTCAAAACAAAAATTTACTTTTGGTCATTTAATTTAAATATACAATTCATTTAGAAAAACAGAATTCAAAACAAAATGTAATAATAAAAACAAAACTAACCTGTAGCTGCTTGCGCTGCAGCACCCGGCGTAGTATTATTGGCCGTAGCAGCAGCAGCACTTGTGGCATTTGTTGATGATGAAGCAGCTGTGGCCGAGGCGGCACCACCTTCACCACCAGCGCCAGCAGTACGATGTGCGCTATTTTGCAAATGTTTTGGCAACAATTGTGGTACTAAACTTGGTTGTATTGTAAGTTCTAAAAAAAAATACAAAAACAGAGATAAAAACAATTAAATTTATATTAATTTTAATTTAAATAAAAAAATATATTTGTTGCTTAAAACACTTACCATGTTCAGTGAAATTAAATAATGGTGGCATTTCTCGACCATTTGGTAATGTATGATTACCTTCTTGACGCAATTCATCGAAGAATGGATGGGCACATGCTTTCAATGGTGTTATACGTGCACTTGGTGTATATTCCAATAATTGTGATACCAAATTTATAGCTTCTGGTGGAGTGCGTATACGGAAAACCTTTATTTATGTTGTTTTTTGGAAATAAACAAAGAAATTTAAAATATTTTAAAAAACAAATATAACAAATAATTATGTAAAAATTGTTGGAAAATTTAAATGGTTTTTTAAAAATTAATTAGTTTTTTTTTATTAGATATTAGACTAAATATTAGTAAAAAGAAAGAAACTTTCTTATACATAATATTTACAAATTTTGAAAATGGTTAAGAAAAGGATATAATAATTAAAGAAAGTTTGATGGATTTTGTTCAAGGATAAACATATTATTTTTTGTAGAAGAATTATATAAAGACATATGTATTAGAATATGGTGTCCAGCCAAATATGGACAGCCACCAAGGACAATTAATGATTGAAAAATCCTTTTAATATTTTCCTTTTTAAGGCATTTTAGCATCAAATAATCGTTTTCATAATCGTAAACCATTTCCTTTAAAGTTTTAACTTGGAATTTCGTTAAAAACACGTTGGGAATAAAATAGACACAAAAATCAAAAACTTTTTAATCGCTATTTAATTTGTCTATACATATCTTATTAGGAAGAAAAAGGCAAATGATTTCAAGAAGCAAATAGTTATATTTATCTATCAGATACTGCTCTTATTCTCACAGCTTTATCGATGATAAATAATAGAATTATGCATATCTTAGTACCTAATAAAATGTATTATTTTGAAAAGGTTAAGGGATGTTAAATTTACGTTTAAAAATGATTACAAGATATTCAAAATATTCGAATCATATTGTATTTAAGTCCTCTTAAGGATTAAAAATCATTTGGTTATAAAAGATTAACAATAAGGGGTTAATATCCCCCCTTCAGATGTTGTTTTATACCAACAGGGTAAGAGGCTATAAGCTCTTCCTTTTTTAAAGATTAATTTTACATAATGTACAATGACTATGAAACGATTTTAAGATTGTTTTTTCAATACAATCATGCAATTATATTAAAGCTTTTTTTAAAGCATATATACAGGACTTGTTCCAATTAATAGCATACATTACGTAGCCAAATGCCATAAAACATAAAACAACACAATATCAAATTTATTGATAAGAATAATTAACTGCTATACAGTCTCATAACTAAATAAAAATAAAGGCTAAGCTCTTTAAAAAAAAAGAAATACATGAGAATTAGAAGAGTGAGAAGGAGTTTAAAATAGGGGTTAGCAACGTGATTGATTAAACTTCAATTATTATAAAAGAAACCAATAAACAAATAAATATTAATAAAGTTAAAAGTTAAGAAAAAGATTTTTGGCAAATAATTTTGGGCATTCTCTTTCTCTCTCTCTGTCTCTTTGTCTGTATTCCTCTCTGAGTCATAGTCTACCACTCTCTCAGAGACTTTTTGTCTACATCTTGCAGTTTCCCTGCCTGTTATATTTTTGGTTTAAAGCTGGAGTATTTGTGATTTTTGTTTTATAGAAGAGGAAGTAATTCTTACTCTTAAACGTTGTTTCTGGTTTAGGGCATTTGGAAATTGGGAACGTTCAAGTAGTGACTGTAAATAGTTGTGACTTTTTATTAGAAAAACACTAAATAGATAAAAGATTTTTGATTTTTTTTTATAAAAATGAAAACGAGATAAAAGCCAAGTAGTTTTTATTATTTAAGATATCAACAAACAGCCATTTATGTAAAGAATTATATGATTAAAACGTTTTATTTATATTTAATATTGAAATAAATTAAAAAAACAAAAACTTACTTTTTGCCATGGATGACTTTTAATTTGTGGAAATTTGAATTCCGTATAATTGGGATTCATTTCACGAATTTGCTCTCGTGTGGGTGTGCCCAAAACTTTAATAACTTCAACCAATTGATCAACACCAGAATCTCCAGGGAATATAGGTTGGCCCAAAAGTAATTCAGCTAATACACAACCGGCGCTCCACACATCTTTTTAAATAAAAATAATAAATTAAATGAAATAATTTATTATATACTAGAAAAATAAAAAAATCTTACCAATTTTTGTGGTATAATTGATAGCGCCAAATATCAATTCAGGTGCACGGTAATATCGTGAACAGATATATGAAACATTTGGTTCGCCATGCAACAATTGTTTAGCACTACCAAAATCGCATAATTTCAAAACAGCGGTCTCTGGATCCAATAATAAATTTTGTGGTTTAATATCACGATGACAAATACCCAATGAATGTATGTAAGCCAAACTTCTGAACAATTGATACATGTAAAGCTGCAATTAAATTTAATAATAAAATAATATTAAAATCATTTTCAAAGAAAAAATATGTTTTATTTTTATGATTTTTAGAATGGATTCTTACCCTTATAAAGTTTATGGGTATTGTTTGCTTAGTTTTAGCATATTGACGTGCCACTTTATAAACGGTTTCTGGTATATATTCGAGTACTAAATTCAAAAACACTTCATCACGCTGGAAATATTAAAAAAAACATACAAAATTGTTTTATTATTTTACATAAATGCGTTTTAAGTCTTCTTTCACTTCATTTGTAAAAAAAATTAAAATGTGAGTAAATTAAACCACTAAATAAAAAATTAAACATAAACATAAAAACTTAAAATAATTTTAAAAAATGTTAAAATATTATAAACAATTTAAAAAATATTAATAATTTTTTTAGTTGTTTATTCAATTAAAATAAAAACATTTACTTAAACATATTAAAAAGAAACAATTAACATAAAAAAGTTATTAAATAAAATCGCATGCTATTGAAAATGTTTGTGTGTTATGTACAAAACTAGCATACGATTTTGTTTGTTTCATTTGAGAATGAAAAAGAAATGTGTTTTTGAAAAGAAAATGTATTTGGGCTAAATAGATTTTTTTTATAATTTGTTAACAAATTTAAGCTTAATCAAAAAGTACTATAATAAGAATAAATAAATTTAACTTTATTTATTAAAATTTTAATAATTTGATAAGAAAAAATTGTAACAGTTTTTGTTTTACTTTGTAAAGTGGCAAGTTTTTTTCTTTAAAAAGTAATATGGCATAATTATCAATTAGTATTGACTGTATGGCAACGCTTTAGCAACAGTTGACTGATATAAACAAAAAACAGTATTTTTTGAAAGCTTCTGTAATAGAAAATATAGACCATACAATTTAAAGAGCAATTGGTCTAATAATACCTATTTTCAGGAGAAATACTTGTTGAGGATTTGATATGGCGCACATGAACAATAAGAACAAAACCAACTGCGCAGTCACGTTCTGTTCTGGTAGCGACAGTACAGCTACCATGGCATTTATACATCCGCATCAGTTTGGTTTATAAATCACTTTACATCTGATTTGCAGTAACCGATACTTTTTCAATCAGTAGTAAGGGGCTAAAACTATCTACCATCTATTCTTCTGTTATTAATAATATCATAATCGCTGTTATTTTTTAACTCTTCCTCGTTTCATTATATAATTATTATGTAAGCTCATTGTTTCAAAACAAAAATGCTGTTTTGATTTAATTTTTATCACTTAAATGCGATATAAAAAATATTACAAATAGAATATGATTCAACAACACTTTACAATAATAAAATATAAAAAATAAACTTATTTACAACTTATTTCTGTCTAAAAAAATGTGGTAACATTGCAATCTCGTTTCTTCCATTGAAAACATAAAGCTGCCAGATAGGTTTGCATAGGAAATCAAAAGTAATGCCAACTTTTTCTAAAGGAAAACAGTCTTTCCATACTTTGGCTTATTCGAATGGAATTATAAGTTAATTTTTAGATGAATTTAAAAATAATGGTGTTTGATTTCTAAATTTAAATGTAAAGTTTTTCTTTTTTTAACAAAACGCATGCCAAATATTTGATTTACAACATTGAATTATGAAGTAATAAACTCAAAAACCAGCAGGCGATTTCAAAATTATTAAAAAAAAAATAAAGTTAATTTAAGTTGTTTGTCATTATTTTTTGGGTTTAATTTGAATTGATGAAGTGAATGATGTAGAAAAAAATATTTTGATTTTTTTTAAGCCATTTACACATATGCTTATGTAAAATGCAATATTTAGCATAATTGTTTTTTTCTGTTGATTAGAAAATTAGAATAAATGAAAATATGTATTTATACTTTTTTTTTAAATTGAGTTTGAAGAAGTTTTTATTGATGATTTTTTTGTTGTTGATATTTTGATGGCTTTATAGGTACCTGAGGTTTAAGAACCGAAGCAAATATCCCCACATCTATGGGAAATTCAGCTAACTTTTTGTTTTTGAACAAAATTTAATGTGATTTTTTTTTTATTTTTTAATATTGCATATAGTTAAACACACAAACATATATTTATATAAGATATTTGTATATAATAACCACATACATAGAGTAGTTTATTTTAGACAATTTGATCACAATTTTTTGTTAGTTTTATTTGATTTTTTATAGTTGATATAATGATGATGCATCAATCACATTAAGAACGTACGTACGATCAGAAACAATTTGATATTTGTTTATTGACAAAATAGTTTTTATTTTATTTTTTTGGTATTTTTATAAAACATATAAGAAAAATAAATTATTAAAATAAAATTTTAACTAAGTAAACGGAAAAAAATGGAAAAGAAATTTTATATTGAAGAAAAAAAAATTAAAGGAACAAACATAACTTTTAAAAGGAATTTTATTTTTTAACTATTTTTGTTTAGAGGGAAAAAAGGGTTATGAATTCTATTTGTTATCATTTTTTAGTAAAGTAATGATTTATGTTATTTTTATTAATAATAGTTACGTTAAAAAGCATGCCCTTATAATTTCTTGATTAAAATCATTTTAATGATTTAGGAATTATTAGGTATTTAAAGGGTTTTAGAGTTAAGTCTTTAGGGTAAAGAGAGTTAAGTAAAGTTATGTTAATCCTAGACAAATAACTTTAAACTAATATACTCACCTTTTCACCACTCGAATAGAAAAAATATAAAAGTTTTACAATATTACAATGTTCCAATTTACGCATAATTTGCAATTCACGATTCTGTAAAGAAATAAAAATAAAGTTAAATAAATTTTTATATATAAAATAACTTTTTTTTGTAGAAAAATAAGCAATTACTTTACTTAAATTTTTCTTACCTTAAATCGTCTGTCTTGTAAAACTTTTTTAATGGCTACCAGTTCACCGGTATCGCATAATTTTGCCTGAAAGACAACACCAAAACTGCCATTGCCAATCACCTTTGTATCTGTGTAAGAAACTTCTTGTACACGATCGGTACCTTGGCCAGGAGTGGCAACAACTGTGGTGATTTTTGAACCATCTCTGCCTGTTTAAAGAAAAAAAAATTGTATAAAAATTAATTTAATAAAAATTCTTCAGTTAACACTTAAATATTTTAAATAAATATATAGCATTTTTAAGGTAAAGTGTTTATAGGTTTTTTACTTTTATTTTTAATATTTTTGATAATTGGTTTTATTATACTTTTTAATAATTTATTTATTTATTAAATTTTACTTGTATTTAACAGATCTGCTTTAAATTTATGCTTGGCATCACTGTTATTAGCAGGATTCTCCGTTTACATTTTTTGTTGTTTAAATTGTTTACCTTTTTATGGGGTAGTGTTTTGATACTTTTTATTTGGTAGTAAGCTTTTTATTAGTTTGTTTGTTTGTTTGTGTTTACAAATTTGTTTACATTTTAATTGCATTCTTTATTTATGTGTGTATGTATAGTTTTTTATTTGTTTTGATTGATGGGAAGTTGATTATAAAGCGTTCGTGTGGGTGTATTGTTTAAACAGGCAAGTCATGTTTAGAGCTACCAGATTTAAACGTTTTCTTAGTTAAATGTTTTTTCTAATAATTAAAACTTTTCGTAAGGAAAAATCTTAAGTGGAAAGCTAAATCTAATAGATAATGATGTAGAGATTTTAGAGAAGTACTCTTAATAAGAATTTTTGTAATATTAAAAAACAGGTTTGTAATTTCTTAAAGTTTATAAAATATGTATGTATTACTTTTTGGAGTAGGTAAATTGTTGTTTTCTTAGGATTGTCAGATTTAATATAAATGAATATTTTTTGTTTTTAAAATGCAATTTTGTTTAAATACATTTTTTTATAATTTATTTTATGTTATATATATTTTGTTATTAATTTATTTTTTATAAATTAAAGTTTTTATTTTTTTAATTTACCTTCAATTTCTTCTACCCCTGGTATTTTTTCTTTTGTTTTATCTATTTCCTTTGGAATGGAAAGTGCTACACTATGTTCGGGCCACAAATCATTCAATTTACCAATTAATTGCTTCATGCCTAAGGCAAATAAATGTTTTTTTTTAATTCAAATTTTTAACTTAAACGAAAGATCAGCAATTGTTTTAATTTAAGATAATCAAAAAAATCTAATATAAAAACTTTCTTTGTCCTCGAAATAACAATTAAAATGTTTTTAAAATTTCAAGTGATTTAGATAAGGAATTGCGCAAGGTAGATAACAAAAAAACAGCGGCTATTATCATGGCAAAATATTTTATTGTTATTATATTTTTTGCAATTCTTAACATGACATTAATTAACTATTAAATTGTTATTTTGTTTACAAATTTTTAATTAAAATTATATACAAATTACGCGATTTTTTAATTTAATACAAAAGATAAAGATTTATTTGGTGTTTAAGAAAATTATGTCATTAAATTAAAAAATTTAAATTTCTTTTAAAATTATCAGAGTTTTCTCCATATGTTTCATTTTAAAATTTAAGAAAATTTCAATTTATTTTTCTTTTTTTATTTCAAATTTATAACATATTAAAAAAATGTTCAGTTGCGTTGATTTTTTTCTTAAAATAAAAATAAACAATTCTTTTGTTATTTTCAATAAGGCTTCAATATGTTATTGATGTTTATCTTTCTTCTAGTAGACAGGTGTTTACTTAAAAAAGAAATCTATTTATAATTTTTCCTTCAACAAAACAGAATTAAGAGGAAAAGGAAATTTATATTTTGATTTAGTTTTCATCAAAATTTTGTTTTTGAAATTGAAACTTTTTTATAAAAAAGTGTTAAAAGCACAAAAAATATATAAAACATTTTATAATTAAATTTGGCATAAACATTTGAAATAAAAAAAATATATATTTTTTTTTTTTAAATTTAGTAGGAGTACGATGAGAGGTAGAGGGCGCTGTACAATGTTATATTTAAAATCAGTTTTTTTTTATAAATTTACGTCAATATATATATTTTTTAACAGCAAATGAAAAATAAGAAAAACAAACGTGCCTTAAAAAATAGAATAAAGAGCATTAAAAAAATATATGCATAGAAAATAGTCAAGGTATAGAAATGTATAAGAGAAATGCAATATACAAAATTTTGAAGGTTTTTTAATTAATCTTGTTTAAGGGTATAAATATATAAATTCAAGTAACTATTTGTTAATTTATTTGCAAAACTTAAGAAATTTATTAAAATTAAAGGCATCATCTTCAACTTTTATATTTTAAAATATCATTTATTATTGTTATCCAAAAAGTTTATTATATTTTTAACAAACAAAACATTTTGCTGATCTTTAATCTATAAATTTTATTGAAATTAACACCAGAATGTTTTCTACCAAGCTATTATTGTTTATTCATTTAATTGTGTCTGGCAACTATGTTAAAATCATAACACAGTATACAGAGTTGCATATAGAGGGATTAATCATACAAACATAGTTGGACATTTTAAGTATAAGAGTAAATTGTATACAAAGTTACCAGACAATAATATCTAAATTATTTATAATTAACCAAAAAATATAATTAGTTAATGTTTTAAAATTAAAATTTAGGGAATTAAAAAAAAAAAAAACTAAGTTAAAACTAAATGAAGTCATTTATATAACAAATTTTTCATATACAAACAAAAGAAATTCCCTTTTTAATGTAGAACATTTTGGTGAATTTAATTTCAATTTTTTTTTTAAGTTCGTTTCTAATAAAATTTCAAATCTATTACTTGGATCGGCATATTTTTTCACCGCACTACTTGTACGCGTTACAACCTTAACATTTTTGCCATTTTTCAAACTTGAAGTTGTTGTTGTTGTGGTAGTTGTTGTCGTCGTTGTCGATAAAGATGAACTTGTCGTTGTTGTTGACGATGTTGACTTTGAATTTGAAGATGATGTGGAGGAGGTTGAAGATGTTGAAGAAGTTATAAATTTTGCTTTTTGTTCTGGTAGCAAAGGTTTTGGTTTCATACTTAAAACATTATCATTATTACTATTGGTTTTAGTTAAACAACTACTACGTCTAATAACTTTACGCGTTACCACACGTCTAACATTATTACATGAAGCGGATCTATTAAATGTAGTTGTTGTTGTTGATGTTGTTGTCGTATTCGTATCATTGCTATTATTATTGTTATTATGATTTTGCAGGGATGTTAATGAAGTAAAGGAATTTATGCGTTCAGTATCGGTAGCCGTGGCCGAATCATTCGCACTATCCGTTTTCTTTTTTTTACGTATAATTTTGATAATTTTACGCGGTCGTCCTGTTGATTGATTCACTTTGACGGATTTTTTTTAAACAATGAAGGTTAAGAAAAACAATTTGAATTTTTTGTTGTTTGCTTTTTAACTAAAAAGATTACGTGATTTTTCAATTTGTATTTTTCTTTATTTTAATTTTATTTAAAAATTTCTATTAAAAAAATTTTAATTTTTCTTATTAAATTTATATTAAAAACTTTAATTGAGAATTAAATTTTTTCCCGTTATTTAGATTTTCTGTTTATATTTGATTTTTTTTTAATATTTTATTTTGTTTAATTATTTTATTTTTTTTTAATTAGAGAGAGGTTAATTGCTTTAACGTTTGTCTGAAACTAGTTCAATATTAGAGAAATTTTTTACTTTAGACCCCTTTAAAAAATTGTTCTTATTCATTTGCAATTTATTTTACGTGTGAGTGTTTTTTTAAATTTTATATAAAAAAGAAATTCGAAGAAGAAAAATGTAGTTGTCACATGTAAAATCAAAGCAAATGTTCGATACCACGAGACGTTTACACAGATTTTGTTTTTATTTTTTCAAAATTTTCTTCCGATTTTTAATTGGCAACAAATTGTTTTTTGGTTTCAATTAAATTTTTTACTTATGTTAAGGTAGTTGCCGCCTTCGATCAATGATAATAAAAATTTTATAAAGTCAAATAAAGGTGTAAAATAAATTAAAAAAAAAAATCTTAAAGAAAACAAAATTAACATTTAAATTTATAATTATAAAGATTTAAATGATTAATTCGTAAAGTAAATAAAATAATGTTAATTAAAAATCTTTAGCCTACTTCAGTTTTTTTCCTTCCAATTATCTATTCATTTAATAAATTTTTTCTAGAAACACACAAATTTAAATTTTTAATATATTTTTTGTTATACAAAATTAATTTCTTTTTTTAAACCTTGACAAATTGCACAGGTAAATAACTAAATCAAAATGTATTTAATATTAATGAAACCATTAGAAAAAAATAAACATTTAATTAAATTTTAGCACTAGAGCATGATATATTTAAATTAACAATGTAGAAAGCAATTAAAATGCAATCATTTTAGGGTAAACATAAACAAACACAACGAATTTTAAATACCCAACATTAAAAACGTCCAAATCAATAGATAATATTAGAAAACAAGTGGCAATATTGTATAATACGAAGTATGACTCTCAAAATTTAATATGGCTTAAGGAAATGCTGTTTGTTTATTTATAAAGAGGAAAGTGTCTTAGCTAAATCCGGAAGTTTAAGCGCCGTAGAACAGAGTTGTAATTAAAAAGGATTAATTCTCAGCTAGATATTTAAGTGTTTGTGTGTTGATTAGAAAGGTGACTTGGAAAACGGTTGAAAAGAACATGGCGGATGTTGAAGTGAACGCAACAAAATTGAAAACAGAGCTGCCATATCATAGATATTTAGTTGCTTAAGTGTTTTTTAAGCTATTGAAGGGATTTTTAAGATTATTTTAAAAGAAAAGTCATTTTTGAGATCTAATCAAGGGGGAAAGTGGTAAAAAAATTTAAAGCCTCAATGAATTGTATTTAAATAAAAACTATTTTATAATTGTTATACAAAATAAAAAAAGATATAACTTTAAGATCTATATTTTAAGTTTTTAAAGTATTTAAAATAATTTTCTGAATGTAAAAACGTAACAAAATTTTTAATAAATTCCGCTTGCAATTAATTTATTTAAATTAGTTTCCGTTTTAATCTTTTATCTACTATATTATTTTAAATTTTTTTCTTCGCTTCATTAAAACATCAATTGATTTTATTCATAATACATACCTCTTAATTATTATTTGATTTATAATTATAACTAATGAAATATTGTCTACTATATATGCATTTAAATTTATTAAATTTCTTTTTCTTTAATTTATTTACTTTTGAAATATTTCGATCATGTGATGATGACACTTGAGGTATGGAAGTTATAATTTAAAAAAGAACTTATTAATAGAATTGAAAATAAATATTTGCCAATAATTTATAATGTTTATTTTTTAGGTGAAAATTAATAATTAACACTTATCATTAACACTTTTGTTGAAAGAAAAAAAAAAAAACGAACTGATTGAAAACTTTTTATTCTAATCTTATTTAAAATAAATGTGTTAATTATTTTTTTGCTTAACAATTTTTATTAAATTATGATAGTTATGTTATCAGCTAAATAAAAAAAAGTAAAATAAATATTGTCTGAAAGTCTGAAAAAATATATTATCTTGAGTTTAATTGTTATTTGTTAAGTATTTAAATTTTATTTATTTTTTGAATTTTTTTTTAAGGTTTCTTCTTGAGTTTTTTTTATGTTTGCCTTTAAGTAATGATATTGATTATTTTTTGCCAAATATTTATTTTTTCTATTTACTATCTAAAAATAAATCTTATATTTATTTATTTTTTTTCTCTTATTTTATGTAGTTGTTTTCATTTAAGTTGTCATTGTCATTTTGGCGTTTTTATTTTTTTTTTTCGTTAGCCATCACATTTATCACGATGATGTGTTAGAAAATTGATTGATATTTTGATTATTTTTGTTGCTGTTTTTGTTTTTCAATCAAATGTTTACATACATTCAATGAGCTGTCAATTATTATTGTTGGATTTTTGTTTGAGTGAATATTGAAGAATAGTCTACAATTAAATTAGAAAATATTCGAACATGTTCTCTAAATGACCGTAGAGATAATTTTTATTAATGATTTTTTCCACTTTATTTAAAATTATTTTATTTATTTTTTTCAGAGAAAATTATTTTTTTTTTTTTGGAGTTTAATTAAAAATTTTCATTTTTTCCTTAATTCCTAATAATAAGTTTTAATTTTTTTCATTAGTACTGTTATTTCTTAAATACTACAAACAACACTGATTTTTCTTAGTTTAGATGGCATCACTACTAAAAGTATATTATTTTAGTAGAGAGTACAATTCATCAAACTAAGAAGTTGCCATACATTTTATTTTGCAACAGAATTAAAAAACATTTCAGGTTTTTTTGTTTATACTAAAATATTAATTATTTTGTTTTTAATATAAATATTTAATGACGAAAAGACACTTTACTTTAGCCGCTATTTCCGTAGAGAATACAATTCATCTAACTAAGGAGTTGCCAAACATTTTATTTTGCAACAAAATCAATAAAACGTTTCAGCGTTTTTTTATACTAAAATATTAATTATTTTGTTTTTAATACAAATATTTAATGACGAAAAGTTACTTTTCTTATTATTTAAACCAAATAATAAAACATTAATGTTTTATTTTTGAATTCTAAAGTTTTTTTTTTATAGCTTTTATTATTTATTTTTAATTTAATTATCATATTTATTTTCTTAGCAAACAAAATTTGTTTAATAAATTGTCTAATAATTAAAATTTTATGCCAGGTATAAATTTTATTGCCCTTAACATACATCATAATAAAAGACAATTTTTCATATGTGTATGTTCATTCATTTTAAGATTTACAGACATTGAATTAAAAAAAAAAAAAAAATAATACATAATTAAAAATATGTCATGATTATCATTTTGAATAGACAGTTGTTAAAATAAATAAAAATTAATAAAAGAAATACCCCATATATAATTTTTTATATTTTAATTGATTTAAAATAAATTAAAAAAAATATAACCACTAATTTATAAATTAATTGTAAGCTCCTAATTTATTTAAAACCCAGAGACCGAAGATACAACCTACTTATCAAAATCAAAATGTAACTTATTTTTGGTCTCTGTTAAACATTAAATAAAAACATAAATGCCGGTGGACTTCCCTTAAAATATTTGATGGCCTTGTAGAGTGTTGCCATACAGAGTTTCATAAGAGAAAGTACAACATATATGTCATATAATGAAGTTAACAATATAAAGTGTTGCCATATTTATAAGTTTTTATTATTTAATAGTTTTCTTATCTTTAAAAATAGTTTTAAATAAAATATTTATAAAACTTTCAAAATAATTACATTTTAATTACTTTGTTTTCTATAAATAAATGCCCACAAAAAGATCAATAAAATTATTATCTTAATGAAAAGGGAATTGTAGCCTCATCATCATATATCACATGATTTAATAACAAAAGAAAACAAAGTAAACAATAAAAATAATAAAAAAACACAACAATAAAAAACCATAAAACCTAGTATATGCTAAATTAATGAATATTTAAACAAAAAATCTATTTTAACCAAAAAAAAAAAAAAAAGACAAGTGACGGAAAAAGGAAAATTTATAGATTGCAGCAGTTGTAGGGCAACGTCAACATCAACATCAACGCTAACTGCGGCACTACGATGGCGTTGATGATAATTTTTATTGACTGTCACGCGACCGTTAAAAAATAATTTTTGTTGTTTTTTTTTCTTATAAAATATTAAACAAGACAAAGAAATTGGTTTATTTTTTCTGCATTAAAAAAAAACTGTGACATTAAAAAATATATTAAATACAAAATAATTACATTTTTCGAAGAAATAAATAAGGAACTGTAAAAGCAAGTTGAAGTTTTAATTGTGATAATATAAATTATAACAGAAAACAAAAGATTAATGAACACAAATATGTGTTTTTTTTTTCTTCAGGAAATATGAAAATATTAATAAGGAAATTTAATAAAAAAGAATTTTCTTATAAAAAAAAAAAAAAAATTAAGAAAAATTTCAAATAAATTTAATAAAATTAAACTAAATTTTTAACAAGTTTTTAAAAATAAATATTATTGCAAAAATGTCTTACATAGCCTTAAATTTAATTAAACAAGTTTAAGTTTTATTTAAAATTTCTTCAAAATTAAAGTTTAAAACAACAATTATTGTTAGCAAAGTTAGTTTAGTTTGGTTTTTAAACTAATATTTATTTCTCTTAACTAATTATTTGTTAGTTTTTATTATTTAGAAAAAAGTAAACAATATCATAAAATGTTTATTAAACCGGATTAATTTAAATATTTAATTAATGCTGCTGCTTTTTAGTTCTAAGCTTTAATAATTCTCATGTATTTTTTTTTTATTAAAATATACAGTGTTTATTTTAAATTAAAAAAATAATAAACAAAAACACATGACTTTAAAAGAAAAAATAACAAAAATATTTACTGAAAATTTTAAATTTATATTAACTTTCATGATTATGAAAAAACCATAAAAAAACAAAATTTATAAATTTGTTTTTAGGTGAAAACAACAAATTAATAAAATACACAATACGCTTGGAAACGCGTGGAAGAAATTTATTAAAATACATAAATTTCAGTGATGTCTTAAATTTTCTTAAGACAATAATAAATACATATATAGTTTTTTTATAATATAAAATTTTATAATTTAAATTTGTATTTTCTATTAAACAAATTTATTTCTTTTAACTTGTTAATTTTTTTCTCTATTTTTAATAAATTATTTATTAATTTCTTAATTTTTATTCATTTATTTATTTATAAACAATTTTGTTCATAAATTTTTCTCTTAGTGCATTTTAATACTAATTTACCGTTATGAAATTTCTTAAACCTATTGGCAACACTTTATATTACATTGTAAATATAAAAACAAAACGTTACTAAAACTAAAGCATACATCTAGGTGGTGGTGAAAAAACAAAGAAAATCGAAAGTAAAAATCGCTTAATTAAGATAATTATTTTTGTATATAAATTTTTGTTAAAATCCCAATAAATAAAAATAACAATTTATAAAAAAAGACACACCCCAAATTCGTTAAAACAATAACAACAAAAATTATGGTTTTGACGTCAAAAAACCAAAAACAAAATTTCATTTCAAAATTAAATAGAAAAAATAAAATCGTGCCATTTTGCAGATAATCAAGGTTGAGGTTAAAGTAAAGACAAAAAAAAAATGTTAAAAAATTTCGTTTTTTTTTAAGAAAATAAAATTAGAAATTAAACACAAAATAAAGAATAAAAAATGGAAAGATTTTAAAGTGAAAAATATTTATTATATAAAAAATATATTTATGTATAACTTGCTAAAAATCATGTTAATTTATGTTAATCGTTTTAATAATAATAACAATAAAAAGGCTAAATAATTTTTTTTTTTTGCACGACACAAATTTGCGATAAGAAAAAAATTATAATAAATGAGCTGTTTTCTGGTGGGCTGGCATATAGCAACAACAATATCAAAATATTTTTTTTTTTTTTTTGCAGGAACATATAAAACAAATGTTATCAATCATTTCATATAATATAAAAACAATTATAAAAATAAGAAAGTAAAAGGAATTAAAATGAAATTTGAAAAGATTTTAAAACTTAAAAAAAATATTTTTTTAATTTTTAAAATTTTAAAAAAATTATTCGACATAACCTTAAAAAAATCAAAATTATATATTTAACAAAAAATCAGGAAATTTTCATTAGATAATCTCATGAAATCCTAAAATTTTGTAATAAATTTAAATTTTATAAAATAATTCGACATAACCTTTAAAAATTAAGAAATTTCAAAATTATTTATTTAACGAAGATAAAGAAAGTTTCATAAAAATTCTTAATAAATCCTTAAATTTTGATATAATTTCATTTTAAAAAACAATTTTCTAAGAAATTATTAAACATAATCTCAAAAAAAAAAAAAAAAAAAAAAAAAAAAAAAANNAAATATTTCGGATTGTCTTTCATTTTTAACATTGGTTATGGGCCCAGGCGTTTAAGTCTTCAAGGATAATTATTGTGTGTCCAGATATTTAAATATTCGTGAAATTTGTGTTACAAATAAATTATTAAATATGACATCGCCATTTCTTCAAATTGAGAAGCTAGACGAAAGGAACTATGATTCCTGGCATGTGCATATGAAGAGCGTTTTAATACATAATGGATTGTGGAAGTATGCCAGCGGCCAATTAATTTGTGAGCCTAGTTGGAATACGGAGCAGAAAGCAGATTGGATAACTAACGATGAAAAAGCTCTTGCAACTATTGTTTTGAGTATCAAAGGAACTCAATTGATTTACATTAAGAAGTGCAAAAAATCTGCAGAGGCATGGAACAAATTAGCCGAAGTGCACAAGCCCAAAGGACCTATTCAGAAGGTAATGTTGTATAAACGTCTGATGAATTTAAAAATGAATGACAACGAAGACATGAATCAGTATTTGAATAAGTTTCAAGAAGTAATCGAAAGACTTGCTGATGTTGGTATTGAGCTTCAGGATGAATTAATAGTGATTGTACTCTTATCAAGTTTGCCAAAATTGTATGAACCATTTACAATTGCGATGGAAACTCGTGATGATTTGCCGTCATATCACGTTTTAAAACTAAAATTGTTGGAAGAAGGTAATCGTCGAGAAGTGCAAGAGGCCGAAGTGGGTGGATCACAACAAGCTTACGCAGTACGTTCGAATAAAAAAGTTAAGAACTGGAACGGAAAAAGTGCGAAAGAAAATAAGGTAGTATCAGGAAAATGCTACAATTGTGGTCGTAAAGGCCATTACGCAAGAGACTGTCGAGATAAAAAACCATCGGATCAGAAGACATGTGCTTTGATTGCTGCAGTTAAGGGCTTTAAACAAGATGTATGGTACGTTGATAGTGGGGCAACGTCTCACATGTGCAATGATAGCAAATTATTTAAAAGCCTTGAGAAGTGTGATGAAAAAATTTTTCTTGCCGCCGATAAGTTTATAACTGCTACTGGTAAAGGAGAAGTTATACTTCAAGCAGAATGTGAAATTCAACTTAAAGATGTGTTGTTTAGTCCCGAATTACAAGGTAATTTCATTTCTATAAGCAAGGCAGTAGCAAATGGATTAACCGCTACATTCAATTCCGATGGAGTACAAATAAAGGACAAAGATGGTTATATTGCAATAAAAGCTTACAAAGAAGAAAACCTGTTTGTGTTACGTCAAAATCCCAAGCATCGTATTTTCGCAGTAAGTAACAATGATATGTTGTGGCACTATCGTTATGGCCATGTAAACTTTAATGATTTGGGCGAAATGTGTAAAAATGGTCTAGTAAATGGCATGAAATTATCAAAGCAAACAAAGGAGCATAGTTGTAAGACATGTATGGTAAGCAAGATTCATGTAATGCCATTTCCTAAAGCAACTGAACATCGTTCTGAACATGTATTGGAGTTAATTCATTCGGATGTTTGTGGTCCGATAAACGTATCATCAGTAGGTGGTTCGAAATATTTTGTCACCTTTATTGATGACAAGACAAGAATGGTGTTCGTATATTTCCTAAAATCAAAAGACGAAGTATTCGAGAAGTTTAAAATGTTTAAACAACAAGTTGAACGTCAAACCGGAGAAAAGATAAAAATTCTCAGGAGTGACAACGGGCGTGAGTATCTTAATAATGCGTTTGATTTATATCTGCAGGAACATGGTATAATGCGCCAGCTGACAGTAGCATACACTCCGCAACAAAATGGTGTTGCTGAACGTGCAAACCGGACATTAGTAGAGATGTCCCGGTCGATGTTAGTACATGCGCAACTAAATAAAAATCTGTGGGCAGAAGCCGTTGCCACAGCTGTGTATTTGCGCAACCGTTCTTCTACAAAAGCCTTATCGAACAAGACACCGTATGAAGCTTGGTATGGAAGAAAACCAAAAGTTAGCCACTTAAAAGTTTTTGGCTCATGTGCAGTAGCTTTGAACAAACGTCCAAAGCCGAAGTTTGACGCAAAAGGCAAGCAATATATAATGGTGGGATATTCCCAAATTGCGAAGGCATACAGGTTGTATGATAAAGATTCTCATAATGTTATTGAGAGACGTGATGTAATTTTTGAAGAAAATACGTTTGACAATTATGATAGTACTAAAAATACTACAGCCAACAACAATGATGATTTTATGATATTTGTTTGTGAAGCACAAAATGATTCCCAGCCGTTAAATGTTCCACCTAATGAAGAATCGACCGAAGATGGATTTAATAGTACCGATGAATGTGAATTCAATACAGCCAGTGAAGAATCTGATGAAAACATAGTTACCAACAGTAATAGAATGGAAGAAATTCAGTCTCAGGGAGATAATTTCGAAACTGAAATGCAGATTCAGGAGGAGAATCCAAATGCCGTAGATAATAGACAAGAAGCGCAAAGAAGAGGAAGAGGTCGTCCTAAAATAATCCGTGATGGTAGAGCCGGTAGACCAAAGAAACAATATAATATGGTAAATGGTTTATCAACAAAAGAAAACTTGGTTCCCCAAACTCCTGAAGAAGCAATTTCCTGCAAAAAGTCTGCAGAATGGAGAAATGCTATGCAGATTGAATTTAGTGCTTTGAAGAAAAACAAAACATGGGACATTGTCGATTTGCCTGCTGGAAAAAATGCTATTGGTTGCAAATGGGTATATGCCATTAAAACTAATAAAGATGGTGAGGTTGAGCGATATAAGGCGAGGCTAGTGGCAAAGGGCTGCAGCCAGAAATATGGTATTAACTACCACGAAACATTTTCTCCTGTTATACGGTACGCTAACATTCGACTGTTATTCGCCATAGCTGTCAATAAGGGTATGTACTTGCACCAAATAGATATTGTTAGTGCTTATTTAAATGGTGATCTCAACGAGGAGGTCTATATGAAGCAGCCAAAGATGTTCGTTGATAGCAACCATCCAAATAAGGTCTTACGCTTACGTAAATCGCTGTACGGACTGAAGCAATCTGGCCGCGAGTGGAATGCGAAACTCGACTTATATTTAAAAAAGATTGGTTTCAAGAGCTGTGATAACGAACCGTGCTTGTATAAAATGAAAGTTGAAAACGAACTTGTGTTATTAGCAGTGTATGTCGATGACATACTTATCGGATGTAGAGATAAAGCTGTTGTTCAAAAAATAAAATTTGAAATATCAATGGAGTTTGACGTTAGTGACAAAGGTCCAGTACAACATTTCCTTGGAATGGAAGTCAACAGAGTTGGTGAAACGGGCGATTTAACAGTGAGTAATATACAGTACATAAAAACATTATTGAAAAAGTATAACATGGAACAATGTAAGAAAGTATCAGTTCCCCTTGATCCTGGATTTCAAGTTGCTTGTTTAGATAATTGTGCAAAACCTGAGGTGGCACCATATCAGACAATAATGGGTGAACTTATGTATTTAGCAATCACAACCCGGCCCGACATATTGCATTCAGTAGCAAAGTTATCGCAAAGAAATACGGATCCACATACGGAGCACATGAATGCTGCTAAGAATATTTTAAGGTACCTAAAAGGGACTGCTGAACTCAAACTCAACTACAAATGTAGTCAAACCGAATTAATTGGATATGCCGATGCGGATTGGGGCGGAAATTCTCTTGACAGAAAATCATATACCGGTTTCATGTTTTGCTATGGAAACTCTTTGATTTCATGGGAATCTAAAAAACAAAGTGTGGTCGCATTAAGCAGCACAGAGGCAGAGTATATCTCGATGTCAAATGCTGCAAAGGAAGCCATATATTTAAAACGTTTATTACTTGAACTCGAATGTGTTGAAGATGTTCCAGTGCTATTAAGGGTTGATAATCAAGGAGCTCTTAAATTGGCGTCAAATGCTATATTTCATAACCGAAGCAAGCATATTGACATCAAGTACCATCACATACGAGAACTCATTAACAAGAAGCAAATTAATCTCAAATATCTTAGTACAGATAGTATGGTAGCAGATATATTTACCAAAAATTTGAATAGAATTAAACATATGAAATTTGTTGAACTTATGAATATGAAATAGTATTTTAGAATATAGTAACAATTAATTAAAATGTTTAGCATCAGGTTTGAGAAGGAGTGTTGAAAATGTTACTCTGCTTAATTAATACCTTATGCAAAAACTATACTAATAATATATATGTAATGTCGTAGTTTTGTATTTACAACTACGGAAATGTATTTTTCATTCATTAATAAATATCATATTCTTTTATAAATATTTCGGATTGTTCTTTCATTTTTAACCAATTCATAAATATCTAATAACATATTTTTATATATAAATATAAATATATAAATGTAATTAAAATTATAATTTAAAAAATTTTAAAACTTAAAAAAAAAAAAAATTAAAATATTACTAATATATATATTATGTATATATAATATGATATATAATATATATGATTATTAGAATATATATATAATATATTTTATATATATATATATATATAATTTTAAAAATTTAAAAAAATTATTCACAATTTTATACTCTATATATAATAAATCTAAAATTATATATTTAACAAAAATATCAGGAAATTTTCATAGATAATCTCATGAAATCCTAAAAATTTTGTAATAAGATTTAAAATTTTAAAAATAATTTCGACATAACCTTTAAAAAATTAGAAATTTCAAAATTATTTATTTAACGAATATAAAGAAAGTTTCATAAAATTCTTAATAAATCCTAAATTTGTGATATATTATCATTTTTTAAAAAAACAATTTTCTAAAGAAATTTTAAACATAATCTCAAAAAAAATATAAAAAAAAAAAAAAATAAATAACATCAAAAAAAAAACTGAACTATTTTAAACTTTACCATTAATTTTAAATTTTAAATATAATCTTTTTTNAATATTTAAAGTTTTAAATTTAATTTAAATCAAAAAATAGTGTAGTTAATTATAAAAAAAACACAAATTTTAAAAAGCAAAATTCAACCTAACCTCAAAAAAAATGTAAATATTGTTTAAAGGAGATATGCAATTGTATTTATAAGAAAAATTATAAAACTTAATTTGTAATAATATTAAATTTTACAAAAAAATTATAATAACATTTTTAAAGTGTTTAAGACTTGAAAAAATGATTATTTTATTTGTTTATATTTGCATTTTTTCCAACTATCATCATTACTATAAATAAATATAAATATATTATAATAACTGGCACTTTTGTTATCATCTTATTGTTACAAAAAACAACAAAAGTTAATAATTATTAAAAAAAATTCCTTTGTTCTAGCTTAATTATTATTATTTTTTAAACAGTAAAGTCTGTTAAATCAAGGAAATACTAAAAATAAAAAATAAAAACATTTAATTATAAAATAAAGGGATTTAAAATAAACCCCATAATATTGAAAGCAATATATAAAGATTTTCCTATATATTCAATTTAAAAAATGATGAAATAGTGTAAACTGTTAAAGAATAGTTTTTTTATTAGTCTTTTGTTTTCATTTTAATGAAATTTTACATTATATATTCTTACAATAAAAATTGCGGCCGCAAAAAAAATAAAAAAAAAACAAAAGTTAATTTATTTTTAAATAAAGTGTGATAATTATTAATACAAGAATAAAGTTCACAATGGACATGTTGTGAGGAAGTGATATTTTAAAAGAAACAAAGCTATGAAATAATATATTACAAAATAATGTATTTTTTAAACTTTAACTTACTTGATATAAGAAAAATTATAAATTTATTGTAATGATTTTTAATTATTAAATAATTTTGTTCTATAGTTTATTTAATATTAAATAAAAATTTAAGTTTTTTATTTAATTAAATTAAAAATCATTTAAAAGTTAAATATGGTAACACTTTAATTTTGTATGGCAACTCCTAGCAGAGACAGAGTTTGTTTACAAATATTACGAGAGTAAAGGTAGAGGTAAACAAAAGAAATGAAAAGATGAAATAATAATATGATAGAGTTTTATTAAATTCTAATATATAAAAACGATTATTAAATTTATTAACAATTTAAAATACCTTCAAATAAAATAAACTCATACTTTAATTCAAAATCCCAAAGAAATTCTTAAGTTAGTTTTCGTTTTTGTTTACATTTATTTGAAGAGTGTAGGTAGGTAAGAGTGTAACAGTAGAAAATGTAAACAATTATTAAGATAGAGTTTAAAATTAAAGAAAAAAGAAGGAATTTTTAAAAATTTAGCTTAAAAATTAAATAATAAAGTAAATATTTTCTTTAAAAAACTATGTAGAATATAATATTTATTTAATTTAATAGACAATTTCAATGACCACTCCCAGTATAGTAACATTCCTAATTTGGAAATAAATCTGCAAAGTGCAGCTGTATATTATAGCGAAAAAATTAATTAAATAAAAAAAATTATTTAAAAATAAAGAAAATAACATTAAATTTAAATGAATAAAGTGAAAAAGGGAACTAAAATTTTTACCTTAATATGGGTATACAATTGAAATATTTTTCGCTTGAATATGAATGCAAAAATAATTTCCTTATAAAAAGAAAATTTAATTTTATATAAATTTTAATTTTTATTGTTTAATTTTGCAAACTAATCTTTTTGAATTTTTCATAAATCTAAGCATTATTTTTTCTATTTATTGTAGGAAATTCCTTAACCTTGTTGTTTAACTTCCTGTTTTGAATTATCTTTTCTATTTCATTTAATAATTAACGTTTTTTTAAATGTTCAGATTTAAAATTTTGCTAATAAATCTTAACAATATAAAATCTTTATTGTTTAAATAGGTTTGATAATATTTAAAATTGGCTGGCATACATTAGGTCTTATTTAAACGTGTGTTAAGTTGCCAACTTCTTTAAGTAAATAATTTTATCAGCTAAAAGATTATCACAAAAACACTTTACCTTAAAAAAAGCTTAATACTTATCACCCATATAATCATAAAAACATCATGATAAAATCGCTTAGAAACTTACCTAAAAAGAAAAGAAACAAAAAATAATTTGTTAAAAAAATGATAACATAAAAAATTTTAAACAATTACTTATAAAGCTTAAAAGTTAAGAAACTTAATAAATATGAAAATATTTTTTAATTTGTTCAGTTCAAAAGTCTCTTTTAAATATTTGTATAAGAAAACAAAATATTTAATTTTTTAGTTTATCTTTAAATAGTAAATAGTTTTATTTTTAGTAACAAATTTCAAAAAATAATAAAATAAATACAAAACTGTTTTCAACTATTATTCTCACATTATCGTGTAATAAAATTTTATTACTATATTTAAAATATTCAATTTAAAAGCATTAAATTAAAAATGTAATTCATTTACATTAGATCGCTAAGAATGCCATTTACACTGCCCTTTATGCTTTAAAGCGTTTAAATTGCTCTGGCATCCTTGAAAAATGTCAGCATTGTTTTCATTAACTTCATACAAGTTTGAGAGTTTGTCTGTTTTCTCTTCTTTATCTCTTGTTATTATTAATTTCCCATTTGTATTGATACTCTTTTAAAGGGTTATTAATAATTTGTTTGTGTTAGCTTTTGTATGTGTAATGTTTTTGTTATGATTTCTAATATATACATGTTTGTAATACAGGTGTGTATTAACAAATTTTGTTTACATATTGTTTTGACTTGTAATAACAACATTGTTGCCATTCCTATTGTTTTGATGAGTTTTTAATAGAATTTTAAAACTATTTATAATTTTATCACTTGTTTATGATATATTAATAAATTTGTAAAAAATTACAAACAAATGTATTTCAATAGTATTATTATTTCGTCACTAATAACAAAAAATATATATATTTTAATTTACCTATAATATTTTTAAATTTTTGTACAACTTTTGTCCAACTAACACAAGATGGTGTATTAGTTTGTTTATGATGTTGTTGCTGTTGTTGTTGTATTTCTTCTTCTTCCACTTCTACGGCAATTTCGGCTTCACCCTCCCCCTTAACTACTTGCAACTTACAACTATTATCAGCTGGCTTCTTAGCATAACTTAAATTATTTTTATCACAGTGGGTTTCTAATGAATTTTTGGATTTCACCCCAATATTTGGCGGTGGTTTTTTGGTAGATTCTTCAGCCTTTTTCTTAAGGGCTTTAGTCTGTTGTTTGAGTTCTTTTTGTTTTTGTTTGCGGGCATATTTTTCACGTAATTTTGGACTGCCAAATTCGTCCAAATAATACATACAGTCTTGTAGACCATCTTTCTTATTGATAAGTTTTGGATTGATGGTGGGATCATCGGAGATATTTAGAAGAGGAAAATAGTAATTACCATCTGTGGCTAAAACTTGGCCATTATTATTATCGGATTTCCTGGATGATTGCTGCTGCTGTTGTTGTGTAGCAGCAGTATTTGTTGAAGTTTTTGTTTTAGGTAATTTTTTAACTTCTGTTGTGGTTTGTGTTATAATGTTATGAGGATTTTGTAGTGAAGTAGAATGTTTTGTTTCTTTAACATCCTTGTGAGGATTTAAAGACATTTGTAAACCACTATCATTAGCATCTTCTTCCGCTTCCTCTTCTTCCTCGTTGTCATCCTCTGCTGAGGCCGGACTTCTATCTTCCTCTTCTTGATCTTCTCCATCATCCTCTTCATCATCATCCACTTCCTCATCATCATCGTCATCATCATGTAAATCTTCTACCTCATCTATGCGATCTTCTAGACCCAAACATCCTAAGGTAGTAGAACTATTACATGATTTATATTTAATTCTACGTGTAGCACCAAAATTATGTGTACTACCCGAATATCCTGAAGAAGATTCTAAATCTAAATTATCTTCCGAGTATTTCGATTGTGATAAATCTCCGGAGGAATTTGCTCCTATAGACTCACTGCTAGAGGAAGAACATTGAGCTGATTTAAGCTGTTGCTGGGAACCTATTGCCGAATCACGATCATTATCTATGCCACTGTCTTGCGATAACAGTTGTCTATAGGCTGGTTGCTTTAATTTTTGCAACTGAGATTTTGGATGCCCTGCACCATGTAAACTCAATGAAGCACTACGTATATTTAGAGATTGTGTAGAATCTTTCTTATTGTGTGCATTAGAGGAGGCTGTCAAAAAGCCAGACGAATTTGTGGAGTTGCCATTATTAACAACGCAGGCACTGTCTGCCGAACCGGTGGACAATTGTGTAGAGAAACGTTCTTCGTTGTTAAGGGGAATTTTAATGGGCTCTGTGGTCGTCGTCGTTGTGGCGGTGTGGGCGTTTATTTGTTCTATTGCTAGTGTTGCCATCGGGTGTTTTATATTTCTTTTGCTTTTAAGATTTTCTTTTTTTTATTACAGATAAAAATAGTTTGTTTTGTTAATTGGCTTAAATCACGTTTGTTTTTCTTTTATTATTTTAGTTTTTTTTTCAGTTTTGTGGTTTTTAATAGTTTTTTCTTCTTGAAATAAGTTTTCTTTATTTACTTTTAATTTTTTGTTTTCTAATAATTTACACTTTTTTTCTTTTCTTCATTTAAGGAAATTTTCTTCTTTTTTTAGGAATTAAGTCACATGGCTTTTTTAAAATTTCTTATGGAATATAAGAAAAATTATTTACACTTTTTTGAAGGTAAAAACTATAAAAATAAAGAAAGATTTTTTTTAATTAAAAAACACTAGCAGCTAAACAAAAATCTTAGAAAATTTAACAATTATTAATTATGAAGGCCTTGTATTTAGTTATTTCACTTTTTCCCATTTTCATTTTGGTTTTATTTTCCTTATTTTAACAACAAACCATTTTTTTCAATTATTTTTTTGCTAATTTTAAACATTTTATTACAATGTTAAATTCTTTTTTTAATTTATATTTCTTTTGTTTATATT
Organism: Phormia regina; assembly: GCA_001735545.1. Lineage (NCBI taxonomy): Eukaryota > Metazoa > Arthropoda > Insecta > Diptera > Calliphoridae > Phormia > Phormia regina. Next base: position 31,331 of record MINK01172756.1, read on the forward strand.
TTATAATATTTATATAAAATTCTTTTATTTTTATTATATTAAATTTAATATTTAATTAAAACCCTTTAACTTTTCGCTTTTACTTGTCATTTACAATATGTAGGTTGCCATATCTTTAATTAACCTTTTATAATCATTTCCCTTTGTTATTAATCCTTTATTTTTGTTTGTTTTGTTTTTAAACATTACTTTGTTATTTATTTGTTATTACTGAGATCCTTGTTTACATTTTAAGTGTAAGGAGAGTGTGAGAATATTTAATGAGAGTGTGAATTAACCTTCTTAGTTATATTGTTGTTATTAATTTAAACTAATCTTGTTTGTTTTGTTTTGATTTAATATTGTTATTGTTTTGATTTTACTGTAAGTGGAAATGTAAGTTAGATTTTTTTTGTAAATTTCAAACATTGAGCCGCCATATTATTTTTGTGTTTACATTAAATTCTTATGGTAATCTTTGTTATTGTTTTGAATTATGAATTAGTGGGTATTTTTAAGAATTTCTATTTAGATTTTGTAGGTTATAAGAATTAGATAACCTGGTTTTAAAGTTGTTTAAATAAGAAAATAAAGGATTTTGTAAAGTAATTTACATTGGAATTAAATAAAAGGCGACTAAATCCAATTTTTAAGATTTATTATAAATTCTTGGAGAAAAGAAAAAGATTTCTTTAAAAATTAAAATTAAGTTGAAATTTAAGGAAACATATTAAAATATAATAAAACTAGGCTTTTTGTCTTAATTTTTAAGTTTTACCATAATTAATAAGTTATTAGTTTAATGCTCAAAATAAAGTATTGCATTTAATATTTCTTGACTATACAAAATGGTTTGTTGTTAAAAGTTTGTAAAAAATAATTTATTATTTATAATAATTATATTTTTTATATTATTTTTATTAAATTATTATTTTTTTACAAACAATGTTATTTTATAATTTAAATATTTTATTATATTCATTGATTTGTTTATGTTTATTTATTCATTTATTTAATTTTGTTTTATTATTTTATTTATATTTTTAAAAATTATGTTATTATTTTTTAATTTTAATATTTACTTTTTAATTGAATTTATTATTTATAGTATTTTTTTATAATTGCGAATAATTTTCCATGTATTTTAACATTATTTTTTATTAAATTAATATTTAAATTATTTAAAAAATTTAATTTTTTATTAAGGAATTACTTTTATTTATTTTTTTAATTATTTATTTAATTATTTTTTTTTTAATATTTTGCTTTATTTTGTGAAATTAATGTTTTATTTAAAAATATTTACATATATTTTTATTTTTTTAATGTTAAATTATTGTTAAAATTATTATTTTTAATTTTTAAAATTTTTAATATATTTTTAATTAATTATAAGACTTATATAATTTTAAATTTTTTAAATATTAATTGTTTATATTTGTCATTTTTTATGTATTTAAATTTCTTTCATTTTTACATTATTATTATTATTAATTTTTGTTTTGTAATTATTTCATAAATATTGTATTTATTTATTTATTTATTTTTTGTATTTAAACATATTTGTTATATATTTTATCTATATTTTTTTTATAATACAAATTTATTTCTTTTGTTTATTTCAATTTTTTAAACAT
>MINK01172757.1:0-21063 GCA_001735545.1 Phormia regina
GAAGGTATACGAAATATATGAGGTGTACAAATAGTTTTGTCCCTAACTGTATATAATATATATATGTATATCAAACGATCGGAAATTCTTTCGAGAATTTTGCTATTAAAATTCTGTATGATTGGTTCATAAATTCAGAATTGTTTTCTGAACTTTTCTTCTGAAAAAATTAAATACTAACTGAGATATCGGCCAAAAGATATTTCAGGTTTTGTGAAGCTTTTAATAATGCTAAAGATTTTTATTTTTAAATAGATCGGTCATAGATATTTTTTTTTTTTAAATTTCGGTTCATAAAGAACCGAATTAGGGATCAAAAACTAAAAATAAGGATTTGTATAAATACACACAAAAACATGTATATTAAACATTGTAATGTAGATTTATGAAGTAGAAAATATGAAAGCATACATCAAGACGAAGGTTCTTTGTAAAGAAAACTTTCGTTGTTTTCATTTTATTTTCGTAAAATTTTTTTTTATCAAAAAAATTTCATTATAATTCGTTTTTATAATTAATGTTTGTTACATATTTTTTATAGAAAATTTTCGTTGTTTTCATTTTTTTAGAAATCTTTTTTTTTAAATTTATTTTTTACAAAAAATAGTTTAAATACTTATTCAAAATAACTTTAATTTCGTTAGAAATATTTTTATTTTTGTTCAATTATTTATTACAATAACCTGTCAATCGAAATAAGAATGTATGTATGTATGTAGGTCACTCCAAAATAATTGAAATTTTATTATTTGCCAATGACACCTTTAACCCTTAATTCCCACACACATTCAAAATCATACAACCTTCATTACAATCATGATAATAATAAATTTCTGTTACTTTTTAACAAAATGCCAAAACGAAGAATGGATTTCAAAAAGTTTCCTTTTTTACGGTCAAGTTTTCAAAAGACATACAAAACTGCTAGTGTTTTAAAAATAAATTTAAATAATGCTAAACAAATAAACAAACAAATAAAAAAGGTATGAAATATAAAAAGGTTTGGGGCACACCTTTCAAACATAATGCAAAATGTTGTTTGCCACAAATAAATAAATGTTTATGTTGCTGCTGTCTTATTAAATTGTAACTAAACATTTTAGACATGAGCAAATAAACACAACAACAACAACATGTATTTAATTTTGTCATTTGTAACAAATTTGTATTAAACAAATTACAAAGAATTTCAGAATAAATACATTTTTTATAATAAAAATTTTTAATATAAAACTTAAAACTTTCCCACATTTAATCTGCCTAACAAAGAGATTAAAGAAGGGAAAGGCGTCCAAAAAAAAAAAAAATAATAACTTTGAGTTAGAATAAAATACCTTAATAATGCAACGGGGAGGAGTATTATCATTGAACAGAAAAAAAAACACATTCATATTGTATGTATATCGTCCAAAAACATTCCACAAGTTTTAGCCGTCACAATTATTGCAAATCAATTGAAACGTGCTTGAATAATAATTTTCAACGGAAATTTATACTCTACAATGATTATTATTAAATTCTACTAAATTCTAAATGAGTATTAAACGAAATACGATTTGTTTTATTTTCTTATTGCAGGTTTCTTCTTGCATCATTTTTAATTTTCAATTTCGTTTTCAGTTTTTTGTTTTTTATTATTTTAAAATCACAAAACTTGTGTGCAAAAGTGCTCATTTAAATATATGTGTGATAAAAACAATTTTGTTATTAAAGTTTAATTTTTCAAAAACAAAAATTATTTAAGATAAAAACAAAAGTGTTTGGTTATTTAACACACGTGTAAAACGGTCATTGATACCAACGACTTAAAATTCATAAGAAATGAAAAAATAATTAAATAACTTTTGTTTATTAAGAAAAAAATGACCATAAAGTTCATATATTAAATATTTAAACTTTATAATAAAATCTACTAAAACAATTTTATTTAGTAGCTATTGTTGTTGGTGTTGTTGCTATTGTCACCTGCATTTTATTATTATTATTTATAATAATTTTTCATAATGTTTTTTTTTACCAAATGCATTCTTACTGTTATCGTACTTATCTGTGACGACGTTGATGTCGTCAACGTTATAGTTTAACTTCCTTTTTCAAATTAAGGTTGGATTAAATAAGAATGTTACAATGTTTTTAGGCAGTTTCTTAAAAGAATTAGTTCTTATAAATGAAGAGAGCCCTATTTCTTCGAATTAATTATTAGTTAATTTTTTTAGTTTAATCTAGGAAAACAATTTTTTTCAATATTTAAAATACTATTTCGCCAAAACAAGTTTCTGAAAAGAAGACAACAAATACGGTGCTTATTATTAAGAATTTATAAGAGATTCAGAAGTTATGTCTTAACCAATTCATAGCCATTGTACCTGAATTACAGCTGGATATTCTATTGTTTTTAAAGATTTTAAAGAGACAGTGCTTTTTATCTTTTTAATTTAAATAATTGACAAATAGTCTTTTATAACAAAAATGAATTTAGTAGATATTTCAGTTACATATGCCAAAATTTTGGAAATAACCCAGCAAAAACTTGGTAATGGCATGTAGTTACGGATGTAGTTACTTTTCAATGACAAAGGTTTGAAAACTAAATAAATTGTTGTCTTTGATAAAGTGTTTGTTGTTAAAAAAATATTCGACAAAAAGACAAAATATTCAAAATCAAATTTCTTGACATTTAAAAATACACAATCAAATTTATTATGAAAATATTTTTACAATTTTTAATAATTTGTTGACTATCCTTCTTAAATTATGGTAAGTATCAAGATATTATTGCAAAATATCGTAAATTTGTTGCTCTTTTTATAATAGACTTAAATGTATTAAATCCAGAGGAGTAAAGTGAAGAAGAGAACAGCTTAATAGCCAAAAATTTTCCGGATTACATGTTTTCTAAAGTTGTTTTACATAAAGGTAAGAATATTTCATTAGTTACATTCGGACCACTAAAACGGATTAAAATCTTGAACATTTTCAGTCTGCGACATCTGTGAGGAGCAGATCTTGAGATGAAACTACTCCAAGCAAGAGTAGAACCATAATTGTGTTTACATGAGGTGCAGTCAATTTCGGGATTTTAATTCACCTATGGCGCATACTGAGAATATGCCGAAGGGAACTGTTTTAAGGTTATGGTATGTATATTTTAATTGAATCATAAACCATGTATCTATTTATTCTAAACATTATTTAATGTATGATTTTTTTGTAATATTTTTAACAAAATTAAAAACAATCCAACTAATTCCTTTTGTTTTAACTAACGGCTTCAGTAATATTTTAAAATCAATGAGTTACTGAACAACTTAAAAGTAATTTGTTCTTCTAATGACATCTAAGTAATGGTATGAGGTAAGGAGTTGCCTCTAATGTCATCACCGTGTTAAAATAATGGGTTATTCAGCTAATGTGTAAGTAGTGTAAAGCCATTATATCGGCTTCTTAACTCATTACTTGGCAACCAAAGTTTTTGCTGGGAATTTTTTACTATAGAGCAAAAAATTAAAATTCATGATTATGTTAATTTTTATTTTTTTCCGAATAATGTGTAATGACAGGGAGCGGTTCTAGTTCTAAAACTCTGTATGAGCTGGACCTGTCACTTTAACATGGCCAATTTTGGGACAGGTTACAGAACTAGGGCATGTTCAGTATTAATAAATATAATACAATTTTGCAAAAACAAATAGAAAAGTGTTTTATTTTTGTATATTTGGCGGCACCCCGACTCGAGCCCAGGTTGCATTTACTAATCTTATGTTTTTTAGTCTTACACGCGTACCACTCACCTACAGATTATTATTGCCCGCGAGTTGCTAATTGCTTAATAGCTCTCACAAGTTAAACAGGTTCTCAACTGGAACTTTGATGACTGTTAGGTGTCAATTGGTATTTAACTGGAATTTTTGGTGGGTATCAGGTGTCAATTGGTACTTAACTGGTACTAAGGGACCGTTACTATTGCACCAATTACTACTAATCTCTTGCAGGGTAATTTTCTCAGTTTTGAAACCATCTATCTAGGAAGACGAACTAGCTACCTTCAGGTATGGTTTTAAGTTCATATCCAAGTCCAAAATCGTCAACAAATGGGCATTTCAGATACCGTAAATACAGAGCAAGAAAATTCCGAACTTCGAACTGATCCATTTAAAGTGTTATGAACACTTATAGTCTGTGTTATGTATAAAGAAAGACTCTGGGTAAGAGATAATACTTTCCAAAAATTCTTTTGGCTCTTGAATAATCAATTCCGTAAGATATACATGCAATTGTTTTTATACGAATGGTTCTATGTATAATCTAGTAGTATCACTGTATTGTAACGCCAAAATTGATAGGCTCTCATTCAGAGATGTGCGACAGTCACAAGTCACCAAAGATGATAAGTATTCGACCTAAAGGCCTTGGCAGACATTTAGCTATATATATTGCAATTTAGAAATCGAGCGATCGCATGTATTGCCATTATTTACGGCTAGAAGACACTGCTAAAGTCGGAAAAGCAAAAGGATGGAAGGAAATAGCTCAACAAATTTAAAGCCGTCGGTAGAATTTATCTCACTCCTTGTTGCAGATTTACAGAAGTTCTTATATAATCCGTAAGGTGATGCGAAAGAACCTGAACTTCGCAAACTTCAATTTGGAGAAATTTGCTTTGACACCTTAGTCTGAAGTCATACAATGTGCAGCTGGTTAAAAATATCAAAGTTAGTGACCACCAGCATTGGTCCATAATTCTTTAAGAAATTATTTAGGTTACTATCAATAACTTTTAATCAAATCCTCGTAGACAAAATGAGATTTCAAAACGAAACGTCGTCTTGGGTTCTCCGAAAAATCTCCTATTAAATGAGACCAACTTTATTAGTTAAGCCGGTATGTACTCGTATGTATGAGGAATCCATACTAAAGGAAAATTTTCATCGAATTCTCACCAAAGACTTTTCAAATTGGTATTGGTACTATAGAGGAGACTCTATCATTACGATCTTAACTGGCTATTGTCTAGCTCAGTAAGAATATTTAACACAGAGATGATGACAATTAACTAATAAAAATTCTTATATTTAGAAGCAAAAAATCTAACGAAAGCTTCTAAAAGTGAAATAAAGTGTAGTTATAGTTTTTCACTCTTTTAATAGTAAATATTTACAATTGCAATATAATACAATACATGTAAATTCTGAGTGTACATTTTTTCCGCAAAGGAAAATTTAGAGTTCTTTTCCCCCCGAAAAGCAGTGAAATCCTTTATTAAACTGAGATTACAGAAGGATTCTAATGATCTATATTTCCTATATTTGAAAGGGGGGATCTAAAATATACAGGAGGAGTTCTCTGATACGGATGTATGGAATTCAAAAAAATATCACTTCATTGAACAATCCTCTAAGAATTCAAACTTACACTTCAACCAAAAATTTCATAAAAATGTTTCCTTTAATGTAAACACTTTGAAATTTGTAAATCATATAAGTATTTTCGTTTATGTTTTAATTAAATTTTAATAATTCTCTAATATATATCCACGATATGTTACTAATACTGTTACTAATACAAAATAATTTCATTTAATTTTAAGCTATTTTTAAATTTTTAATATTAAACAACAACAACTACAAATACATGGGTATTTCTATAAATAAAATTGCGGTTTATCATTTAAAATATTTTAAATAAAATTTAAATTATTCTTTTTTTATGTGTTTTATTGTTTTTGTTACTTTTTTTTAACTACAAACTTATCGAAAAATTCCTCCACTGACTTTGTATAGGTTATTTTCTTATTGTTGTAGTAGTTGTAGTTTTTATAGTTATTGTTGTTGCTATTTGATCGTTTTAGTTTATAAAATATTTATTTTTTTCTTTCTTCATATTTATCAGTGACGGCGGGGACATTTTTATGTGTGCAGGTATGTGTGTTGGAGTCATTATTTTACCCCATGACTCATTGAAATTTGTGCATGTGTGTGTGTGCAAGCAATACTATACGAAATACTAAGTACGTTAAAAAAACCTTTAGATTAAAGATTACTATGCACAAAAAAAAAAACGCCAATCGAATTAAAAAGGCAACTTGTGCGAAGCTTAAAAGCAACTTTAGCATTTTATTTGAATACATAAAGAGACCAAGAAATGCATTTGCCGACGGTAATACAAAATGTTTGACGTTGGGGAAAACGTTGAAATGTTAAGATGATAAATTTTTTTTTTTTTTATTTTAAATTAAAATAAATTCTTCTACAGATTATTATAATATTGATATAAAATAACTATTTCAAATTTGCTCTCGGAAGCAGGAGCAAAGAAATTCTTTGTAGATTTATAAACATCTAGTAATTTGATTTTAATTTAGGCATACTTAGGAAAATAAGTTCGAGATATTTATTTGGATGGAGTCAACACATTTATGACATACAGTAGTAGATTTAAAGATTTAAAATTCAAAATTGTAATGCTTCGGATTTCCTCCATTAGTTAGAAGTGTAAGAGCCGAAGTAGTTATCCCGCCGGTTTGTATTCAATGACCTAACCTAACCGAATTACAACAAAGTGACAAGAGAGCCTTAAATTTACTCAAACGAATTGTATTCATGACGATTTCTTAACGTAGTTGTAATGACATAAAAACCAATCATCTTCCAAAGAAATAAAGAAAGATATTGTTAATCCACCAAAAAGAATATAGAAGAACTTGGAAATACAATATATTATAAAAGCACATATTGGCTTCAAACTGTTTATAATGTTATTAATCAATATTAGGAGAATTTGATCATTGATAGAAAACCTGTTTCGGAAAGAAAAAAGGTCCACATGATATTCGGAAGGCCTGGAAATTAATAGAATATAGAAAGGAACTCCAAACACATCTGGTAAAAAAATAGCCCGGTTAGTTCAGTGCTTTGGCTATTTGGTGCATAAATTTAAAGTTATAAAGCATATAAAATCCAAAAAGATTAAAACAGAAATTAGAAGGAAATTAAAAAAAATGACGAAGAAACGTATGTATTGGCAGAATTTTCGCAGCTTATGTGGCAAATCTTTTATATTGTAAATGTTTGATGCAATGTTAAAGATAAGTTTAGGACCCAAGAGCAGAAAAAAATTTCCTAAAAAATTCCAGGTATAATCAGCAAAACAGGAAAGTCATTTATTACATTTGACTCTATAAATACCAAATTATACATCGAAAATATTTGCAAAAAAGACTTCTTCTTTAGGAGAGCACAACATGTCCACACATTTTTAGACGGATTTGGTATCATATCACTACGGTAAAAAAAAAACTCTGTAGTGGTACCAAAACAATTGTCCATAGATTAGACCAGTGGAGAGATAGCGAAACTTTTAAAAAAAAATGTGCGCAATGTAATTAATTATCAAAATTCTAAGATCAACTATTTTCAAGGTATTGAATATTTTAAGATTTTTTCGAACGCATTCCTTATTAATTTTATTTATAAAGAGACATCCATTTGAGCAGTTTTGTGTATTCATTAGGGAATCCAATTAATGGGGAGATTAATCGGTTTATTTGACAAATAATTATTTAAGTTTATCGGTTAATATTCGATTAATGCCAAATTATTCAATTAATCGTATTGTTTTAGTAATACATATTAGACATATAAATAACATTTCATGTTATAAATATAATGTCAATGTCATAGCATTATTATTTTTGCAGGATCCAAAGGATATAATATTGTCACAAGTTCAAGTATTTTTAAAATTTTAATCTTTCAATGTTGCATTTTGTTAAATGAAATGTCCCAGTAAAAAAATAATATTCAGAGAAGTAAGAAAGAATCTAAACGTAGGTGAGAAGAAAGTCATGAATAGTGAAATTATATTTTATTTGCACTTTTATTGAGCACAAGACATTATGTGTGTGTGAATTATAGTTCAAAAACGTTTTAAAAATTGATAGATCTAGCACAAAATTGGCAACACTGGTACTGCCTAATTGGAAGCACATTAACTTCAAATGATTGCTCATACGCACCCAGCTACCACATTTACTATCCAACAAAAGATTTACGATTTCCCTACCTTAAATAGGGCTGCAACTTTTAATTTTATTTGATACAACATTTGCTTTGAACAAGTTTTCACACTACATTTTTTTTTTTTTTTTTATAATTCGAGCTTAAACTCAATTGAAATATGATTTTGGAATTATTCATTTGACCTCTGATCAGGTCAGATGTAACTTTTGAATTGTCGAATAATATTTCAAGTATTTCTCTTAGAGTTCTATATTATAACTTTATTCGGAAGAAATTGTTTGGATCTAGTTATCTTTGAAAAATATGTGAGTTTTTATTATTTTTAATGTTGATTTGTTGTGAGTTTCCTGAAAATGTGTTACGAAAAAGATGTACAAATCCAAATTTGTGCTACAAAAATTAAAAATATGCTGTCAAACTGTTTCCAACGTTATTAAACACTATCAGGAGTATTTAACCTCAAATTGGAAAACTGTTTCGGGAAGAAAACAAAGTTGTGAAGGCTAGAAAATTGAAAGAACTTCAATTTTTCGTATTGTATTATGGAAGACGAAACGTACATATGTGCTGAACGAATTTTCACAGCTTCTGAGTAAAAATCTGTATGTTGCCAAAACTCGAGAAAATGTTAAAAATAAGTTTAGGACCGAAGGCAGACAAAATTTCTTAAAAAATTCCAGGTATGACAAGAGTAGAGCAGTTGTACAGCTCTGCAAGTACCGAAATTTACAACAGAAATATTTTGCAAAAATTTGTTGTATATAAAATTCAAATCTTTGAGCAATAGAAAATAATTTCTATTGCTTGAAGGAGATGAATAAAAAAAAGATCCAAAATAACACTCTGCACTGCCATTATATCTCTGCACATTTTGGAAAAGAAGAGATTAGAAAATATTAATTATGTCATGTGTATCATCCTAGAAATTGGATTCAGAAACTACTTTAACTTATCAGCAAAAAATTTAATTAAGGAAGAATTTTATTGAACTAAAAGATTATTTATTAATTCTTTGGAATATCCGAAAGTTGGAATTTTGAGACTATAATGTAAAAGCAAAATATTATGATTGAACTATATCTTGTTACTGCAAAAATGTTCATGGTCATATATAACAAATATGCAAATTACAATAATAAAACGATTTAACTTCATCAAATTATGATCAAACCAGATTTTATCATGAAATGATTCAAATTAATCATAATATCCTATTATACATATTACGATTAATCATTATTCATTAATTTTTAATAAATTATACCATAAATTATGTGTTGTCCTAATTAATAAAATATTTTTTATTAACTAAACTATTTAATAGTAGTTAATAATTAACCATATTGTTTAAATCACGCCAAATATAATAAAACATTGTATTTATTCATCAAAATATTATTATGTGTTAAATGCATGGAAAAAGATTGATGTAATGGTTTAAGAAATAATATTTTTCATATTAATAAAGTTTTGTTTCTGGTAATAATATTCAATCATAAAATGTTTGTAGTCAACTATATTAAAATGTGTATTGAAAGTAAACATTAAGTGATAAAACTTAAACAAAAACATTGTTATTAAAATTAAAAATGAGAACATAATATTGTCCTAGTGATGCCATAAACATGTTATTATTTATTTATTTTTTTCTCATGCGTATAAGATTTAAAATGTCAACAGATTTATATCATTTATTATGTGTTAATTTGATGATTTGAGCCTAGATTTATTAAAATCTCAATTAAAAATTAACAATTATATGATTGGAACTTCGAAAGTCATATTCGAAAATATTGTATACCAAAATGATATAAATTTAATTTTGGCGCGTAAAATTCATTATGTCATTTCAGCAAACATATATTAATAAAATTAAACTCTCACTCACCTTTATTTAACGGCTTTGGATTCAATTGTTTACGTCGTGACATCATTGTTGCAGCTGTAGAGTTAAACATCAATATCCACAGGATCCACAGCGTTTTGGGTTGAAAAGTGTTTAAACAGTTTAAATAACGTTAAATATACTGAAAACTACATTAAAAAACCGTTACAATAAAAATTAACATAAACACAAATACACTTAACACAATAATATTTAAAAACAAAAGAAATATCTTAATAATTTTTATTTTTTTGTTAACAAAATTTTAATTTATTATTAAACATTTTTTAAACTAAATTATTAATTTTTATAGTTTAAAAACATTTTTATCTTTAAAACAAATCAAACAATGATTTCAAAATTAACACTCTTTTGTTCAACGAAAAACACACACGCGTTCTTTTAGATCTATGCAAACTTTATTATAAATTATATACTTTTTTGTGTTATTATTTCAAGTTGAATAAAATTAAATATTTACTGTTAAAATTTAATTTTTAACTCTTAATGTGATTTTAATATTTATATATTTCTTATTTCGTGTTTAATTTGTTTGTTTGTTTATAATTAAGCCAAGTTAATAACTGATAAGAGGCATCATAATTATTATCAAAACATAAAAAATGTTAAAATAAAATTGTCGAACACATGGATTTAGAACAATTCGCGAAATTTGAGAACGTAAAGACGTCTAAACAACACGGCGAAATACTCACTACTAAATGGTTTAATGCATGATGAACATTAAACGAATCAAATCACCAACAACAATAACAACAACTACTATATAAAAACAACAAGAACAACATACCGAATGAAACGAAGAATAAAATACAACAACAAATGTGCAAAAAAAGAATAAAAAACAACAAACAGCAAGTGTCCAAATACACAGAAAACAAATTGAATTGAACTTAAACTGAATCGAAATTGAATTGAACACAAGTCGACGACTTAACGACTTGACTTTACTCACTCCTACTGCTGCACACCTTTCTTATGCATTTTACAGTTTCCTCACCACTCTCTCTCTCTCTACCACTGTTTAATGCAATTGTAACAATTTTTACTTAAAACTACTACAATGCAAATAAATAAACAAACAAACAAACAACAAAACAGCGCCAAAAAAATGATTTGCAAACCAAAAACAAACAAAACAAAAATAACTTAAACACACACTCACACAACAATCAAATGCACAATATGGCCAACGACGAATGCAAGCAAAAAACAAAACCGAAATATTATAAACAAAACAAAAACCATGATAAAGTATAATAAAATAAAAAGCAAACAATTGTTTTAGTTACTTTTGAGGAAAGAATGAGAGTTAAAGAGATTTTTATGGTAAAGTATGAGAGGATTTTTGCACATACCGGAACCGGATTTAACAATATTTGTTAATCGTTTTTTTTTCTCACTTTGTTTGCAACAACAATGTTTGGCCTTAAAGCTAAAACAACAACAATATGTAAAAGTAAATAATACATAAGAAAAATAAGCAACATATGATTTATTAAATGAGCAAATAATAGAAAAAAGAGAGAAAAATGTTAAACAATGAGAGAAAAGTAAATTTATTTAGATTTTCTCATTTCCAGTGTTAACTGATAAGAAAGATTTATATAGAGGGGAAATAAAAAAATGATTTTTGGGATAAACATTTTATTAAAAAGATTTGTATTGAAATATTTAATTATAATTATTATGTTTATCAAGTTTCCTTAACTTAAAATAAAAATCTAAAGATTTAACATAATTAGAGCAGCATTTAATTTTCCTTCACAGTGGTTCCAAAATAATAATAATAACTCAGTAACTTATGAACCGAAGAACCGAAGTCAGAGGTAGTGGGAGGCCCTTCAAAGTTGGCCATCTTGGGTATGTAATTTCTTTTAAAAATTAATTTATGATATAACATGTGTAGGTTATCTCTTTAAGTTTAAGGGATATTCAGAGCGAAATAAATTTGTACCTTAATGTATTGCCCTAATTTTTTTTTATTTTTTCCCCAGATTCCTTAATATTGCTCCAAGAATCATAATATTGTTGAAAGAATTATATAAATTTTAATGTTTATCAAACAAAATTTAAAAAATTCAAAATTTCAATTTCAAAAAAGGTGTCAATACAATTAGGGTATCCAATTAATCGGGGTTCCAGATTTTTCGGTTTATTTTACAAATAATTATTCGAGGTTTTAATTTTATCGGTTAATAACCGATTAATGCCAAATTATTCGATTAATCGTAATATAAAGTAGACATATAAATATTGCTATTTATAAAATTTAATCTATTGAAATAGTTATTTAGACATATATAGGGTCTGTCTTAATAGATCTATCATCTGTTTCAGAAAATTGGACTTTATGCATAATACTATAAATGTTATTCAAATTAAAGTTTAATAAATCAGTATTTTTAATATAACTTTTCTTATTTTCTGTATCACAATTATATCTTGTTATAAATATATTGTAATGTTCATAGACTTATTATCCTTGCAGGATCCAAGGGAAATAATATTGTCACAAGTTCAAGAATTTATAAAATTTTTATCTTTCAATGTCGCATTATGTTAAATAAAGTGTCCCAGTAAACAAATAATATTCAGAGAAGTAAGTTTGAACTTTAACGTGGGATCTAGAGATAGTGCAAAGTCGGATGATTCCAACAAATGTTCCATTTCTGATACCAATTTAGTGATAAGAAAGTCATGAATAGTGAAATTATGTTTCAGTCTGTAAAAAAGCCTTATCCAACATTTGTCAATTATTTTAATTCTATATCCCTATATGTATGATAAAAACCCCAAAAATATTATATGACGGGCACTTCTTATATCGACAGGGAGATTCTTCTTAGTGAAAAAATCATTTTTTAAAAATATTTTATACGGATTGGGATTTTTAATGTTTTAATTACAATGTGAGAGTTTTTTTTCCCAGTTTTTATACATATTATACTGAAATTTCAATAAAATAACACTATTCGTGTATATTTCATTAATGTTTAAATATTAATTTTATATTTTTTTACCACGAAAATGTTAAATTTTAAGTCCTTCGAGAAATTCTGCAATCAAATTACATTTACACTAACTTTTCCTTAAATACCCAACTCTTGTATAAGAATTTGTTTTTGAAAACTATAAAATTAAGCATTTTACAGACTGCATAAAAATCTGTTCAACATGGCACGTACATGAGAGTTGTATGTATACTAACGATCAAGGAACATCTAAACTTCAACATCGAATATCATAGATTTTCTTTCTATCAACTATAATAATTTGATGTTGTTGTTTTTTAAATGTTTTTAAAACCGGAAAATAGTTACATGATGTACTCTTAATTATTTCCTGCATTTGACATGAGTTCCGATCGAGCGAAGCATCCTATTCTCCATTATCAAATTTTTTTCGCACAACGAAATCGCCTTAACTACATAACATCGATTTTATTAAAAACCAAATAATAAAGAAAAACTTCTCAAAAGGGTTTCTATTTCTTGGGAAAAAAATTGCAAAGATCTTTGATCTCTTATTTGTTTTCTTTTTCAGACAAAATAAAATAAATAAATTTTACTCTGTTTTAGACTTCTTCACAGATCATCTTTTATATCGTGACATTCATAGAAACCCCAATAATTTCGCACAATAATTAAAAATTTCTTAAAACTAATTTCCCACAAACACAGCAACACTAACTAATGCTTACCCCACAAATAGAGAATACCCCAAATTCAGCTCTTTTTTACTCTCCCAAAAAGCATTTACTTGCTTATCTCTCATTCTTATGCTCTTCCTTTACATTTTGTTTGCAACTGATAATAATCAAAACAAAACACACAACTACAATACAATATGCAAATAATAACTAAAACAACAACAACAACAATAATACCAACAACAATGCTGAACTTAAAAAAAAACTAATTGTTTGATATGATGAAGTGATAAGAGAAAAAATTGCATTTCCTTATGAAATTTACCATTTTTTAACACTTTCTTTTTCATAATTTAACACCTTTAATTAAAGAATTTTATAAACAAACACATTTTAATATAATCTTATGAGATTTTAAAATATTTTGTAATATATTTCACTATTTTTATTGAATTCTTATCACTTGTGTTTAGTTCACTAAAAAAATAGTCAAACTGACTAAATTTATTTTGCAGTAAATGTCATATGTTTTAGTTAAATGTCAATGGATTGGATGATAAACAAAAGCTGAATGTTGTGATATGCCAAGGGTGTGTGGCTTTACTAAGTTAAATTGTAGGTTAAGAAACATAAAGTGTAGCATAATTTAAGGCGTTATTTTTAAAAGAAATAGAAGGGAAATTTAATAAAGTTATTGCATAGCATACAAGGGAAATTTTAAATACATTTGGAATATTTATGAAATAAAAATGTTTAGCATAAAAACCTATAATAGTTTAATCAATTGTTGTGAAATTTTATATAGCATACAAATTGATCAACACTTCTAATAAATGAAAATTTATGTAAAAATAAATAATATCTCACAATTTAATACGTAAAGATAATTATTAATCAAAAATATTCATATAAAAAAGGAATTATCAAGCAGCTGAATATTTATCATAAATTTTATATAAAAAAATGTACCAAAGGTTTATCGAAAATGTCCTATAAAATGAATATTTATGCTAAATTTTCTATGAAAAATTATGAAAAATCAAATAGGAAAATTTCTATAGAAAATTTTCTATATTACTTATAGCCCTATTCAAAAAAATAATGTATGCTTGATAAAGGTTTACTATATTTTTTTCTTATGGAAATTTACAAAAAAGTTAGTAAACCTTTATCAAACATACATTATTTTTTTTGTGAATACGACTGTTAAACTTTTTTTCCCATTTCTTTTCACCCTAAAACAAGATCTCCCACCAAATGAAAAATAAAAACACCAAATTAACAAAAAGGTGCATGCAGCAATAACTAAATCCAAATATTAATGCAACAAAAAAATGCTTACTAAAAAACGTATGTACATACATACGTACGTATGTCCTCTCGTAATAAGTATTTTTATATTCGTATAAAATATAAAGGAAATAATGCTATTTCCGTTAAATGTCAACATTTTTTAAAATCTATGACTAAATAATGCAAACAAGCGTAATGGTTGGTAATTTAAATAAAACAAATGATGGCGATGGCGAGAAAAAAACAACGAAAGAATATACCTTAAAAAAAAGGACATTCATATGTTTAGTTGTCTTGCAACAAAAAAATATAAAAAATGCACAGGAATTAGCCGAAACAAAATGTTTAATACCGCAGCAACACAACCTGTTTTTCAACACCATAATAAATTATTTTTTTAATAGTCATGAAAAATATATTTAATATAATTTTTTTGTAAAGATTTTATTTGGAGGATTTTGTAATATTTTAGTGTTACCAAATACCAGATTATAGCAGGTGATTTAGTAATGGTTCGTAGTGAGCAGGAAAATGGTTTTTAAATAGGATTAAGAAATAGAAAAAAATGTATAAGTATTTGTGTGCAGTTAAAAATAGTTTAATTTCCGTTGTAATATTGCATGACGAAATTATAAAATAGAGATTAATATTATACAGGAATAGAAAATCGAAAAATTTATGTTTTTTGACTTTTTATTGATAACATAGGGATTCTACGGTATGGTGTTCTTCATATAATTTGGATACGTGATGTTTGAAGTTCTCGCGATGAATAGAAATTTGTAAAACAAAACGACTTCTCTGATTTTATAATTACATTCGGATAACACTAAAACCGGATTAAAATCTTGAACATTTCCAGACATCTGCGAGCAGCAGATCCTGAGATAAAACTACTCCAAGCAATTGTGTTTACATAAGGTGCAGTCGGTTCCGGAAAGCAGAGTGCAACTATGGTCAGGATTTTAATTCATTTTTGGCACGGACTAAGAATATGCGGAAGAGAACTGTTGGAAGGTTATTGTATGTATATTTTAATTTAAGCATAAATCATATATCTATTTATTTTAAACATTATTTATTGTATGATTTATTTTTAATAAAGTTAAAGAAATCCAACTAATTAATTTTGTTTTCAGTAATATTTAAAAATCATGTTTTCAGTAATATTTAAAAATCAATGAGTTACTAAACAATTTAAAAGTAATTTGTTCTTCTAATGACATCTGAGTAATGAGGTAAGTAGTTGCCTAATGTGTAAGTAGTGCAAAGCCATTATATTGACTTCTTAACTCATTACTTGGCAACCAAAGTTTTTGCTGGGTATTGACCATATTAAATGATAATGTAAGAATGATTTAAAGATTTTTTTTAATAAGATCGGAAAAGACGTTTTTGAGATACACATACATCAATCTGTGGTGCTACCTACTTAATTTTACAAATGACATTTTGATGCTTTTTTTTTTTTTTTGGAAAAAACATTTTTAATATTAAGTAGTTCTATAAAAATTGACTTCTTTGTTTAAAAAAAAAATTTTAGTCATATTTAAAATAACATTCGTCACCTTATATTGTATACCTTCAAAACGGTTCACGATATTATTTTATATACCCTTTTGATACTGACTATATTCATTAGAAATAAATTATAATAAATTTGTCGAAACAACCCCATCCCATAGAGGTAGATTCGCCAAGTAATGGGGCCAAATTGTTTTATTATTTTATATTAACACAGCGCTTGAAAAAAGAAACACTCTAAAAATATTTTTTAATCGAATAAATTAAAATTCAATTAATAATGGCGATCCTATCAGCTGTTTGGCGAATATACCCTCTTGTATGCGCACATTTTCATTATTTTAAGGAATTTATTAAAACATATGTTGCATATTCTCAGGTTTATAATAGAATTAAAAATCGTTGAAAACAGAAAAAAGTAAAAATTGACTTTAATTACGAAATTGATTATATTAATTAATTAATTTTTAATTGATTTTGCTCCAATCATCAAAGTGATAATATAATAATTGTAGTTATTATTATTACAATGATTGATTTTATTTTTACTGTTTTTTTCTTAAATAGAAATAATTAGCTGAAAATTGTTGAAAAATTGAATTTAATTTATTTTGTTTCTATATTTTTATACACAAATCTTTTCTTTATATTTTTTTAAAAGATGACATAAATTGTCATTGAATTCCAATACAAAATTAATTAATAATTTTATTAAAAAATAATTTGAAATATTTTTTTTTTTTTTTTTTTTTGAAAAATTCCAAAAAAATATTATCAGAAAGAACGTGCATCAAACTCCCGGAAAGAGATAATATATATTATATTGAAATAGACTCGAACATCTGTGAATAAGAAGGAAAAGGAAAATAAATTATTAATAAACACATAAATCTTTACTTAGTATTCTTCAAAGACCAAACTTTGCAAAATGAACATGGCCCCCTATGTCAAGAAAACTGCATACCCCCTACTATCCAAACACTATTGGTACATCTCTTTGAAATTACGAAACTCATCTTTTTTTTTCTTTTCTATATCACTATTATCTATGTTTTTGTTTTTTTGATTAGAAAAGTCTATCTAGAAATTTTTTAACAAAAAAAAAGCAACAAGAAAGATACAAAAGACTATTTCTACACCCATTTTTCTCTGTGGCCAAATGAATATCTGCAAAACTCTTTACCGATAATTAATTTAAACATTAAATATCTAAAATCTTTTTTGCGATTCCCAAAAGTAGGACCTACGAATCTATGAGTATCGCCTATGGATCAATTATGGGAAAGCATCTCTCCAAACCTATACTACTTTATAAGGAATAAATATAAACATCAATCATTTACTTAGCGCACTGTACATACATTTCTCTCAAACAATAACAATTATAATGATGGTTGTATTAACATAATCATCATTATTACTTTTAAATTTTTTTAAATTGTATTATTTATTTATTATTATTTTTTTTGGTTTATTTACCTTCATCTTGGTTGGCATGTCTGCCACAAAAAAAAGATAAAAAAACAAAAAGCCAACAAAACAAAAAAAAGTCCACCGAACTTTGAGCAACAACAGTAACAACAGTATAAATGAAAAACCAAAAAAAAGTTAGTTAGTATGTCTGCTGTCATGGTGTAAAATTTTTACAAACAACATTCAACAGGTTGTACGTATAATGAAATGTGTTTTTAACCAAATAATCCATTTAATACAATATCTTATTTATTTATTTTTTATTTTAGAAAACAAAAATTATAATATACAACAAACACATGCATACAACAAATCCGTCAGTCAATCAGACTTTGTACATAAAATGATACATTTAGTGAGTGTGTACATTAGGGGGGACCCGTTTTCAGCTTTAATGAAAATTCACTTCATTCTAAGACATCGTTTCTCAAAATTTTGCTCCTGACATTATCCTTACGTGAGAAGATCCAAATAAAAATGGTTTCCTTTTCGGGGTTTTCGAATTTTTTTCATATTTCAAAAGAACAATATGCAAATGTGGTATCGTAAAAAGATCTTTGGGGCGCGTACTTAATAACATAACAAACATTTGGTCCCTATCTAAATAAGTCCAATATAATTTAAAGATAAATATTTTAAAAAATTGCACCAAAATCATACAATATAATCCTCTAACAGTTATACCGAAATGATTTTTTCCGTCTCTAAATTTTCGAAGTGGTTGGAATTTTATAAGAATTTTCATAAACAAAATCACTCTCTATGTGTTACTTAATGGACATAATCGTAAACAAATCATCCAATTTGCATAATATTTGTAAGTATTTCACTTAAATTTTATTTATTCCCTTGTTTGTTAATAAAAGTGTAAAGTGATATTGGAAAGCTTTGAACAATTCATATAACATTCAAACAAGTTACAAAATTAAAAACCGATTCGGTATAACTGCTAGTATGTTATATTGTATTATTTTGGTTCTATTGTTTTTAATTTTTTATGTTTAAAAAATTCAAATTTCTAAATTTTTTGTAAAAAATTTCAAAAATTTGAACTTATTTGGACCTGGTCCTAGATTTTTAGTAAGTCATTAAATATGCGATACTAAGTAGTTTATTGCAATGTCAAATTGGATTTAGCTCAAGAAAGGATAATGTCAGGATCAAAATTTTGAGAAACGATGTTTTAGAATGAAGTAAATTTTCATTTATGCTGGGAACATCAATAACTTATTTTTTCTCCATACAAATGGGGACACCCTAATGTACATACAAATATATTATTTACATATGTATATGTTTGTTTATATGTAGTGAGAGATATCAAGTGCATTGTACAACATTGGAATTTTATCTGTTGTATGCTTTTGTATAGCAAAATAACAACAACAACAAGCAACAGCTTAATAAAAATATAAAATAAACTTTGATTTTTTTTGTTGTTGCTGTTGTTTTATTATTGTTACTGCTGTAGCTGTTGTTGCTGCTGCTTTTTGCACCCACCCACTAAAACAACAAGGCCAAATTAAAATCACTCTTCAGAGAGTGCATTATATGATATTTAACCCTAAAACCGACAACGGGAATGGAAATGGAAATTTATTTCATTGTTTTCCAAAATAAATTTATTTAGTAATAGTTTTTTTAGTTTGTTTATAGAAATTAAATCTTTTAATATTTTATTAAAATTTATTTTTATAGAAAATTTTCGTTGAGTTTTCTTTTTATAGAAACTTAAGATCTCATCATATCTTATCTATGAAGATTGATGGATTTTTTGATAGAAGTAACTAAAAGTGGATTTGAATGAAATAGAGAAAATTTATGATCATCTAAGGGTTAATTTAACTTCAACAACCTTAAACAATAACAATTACAAACGAGTGAATAAACATCCACTGAAGTTGAAAAGAAATTTCGTTAAAAGATCATTTACACTTGATCATAATGAAAAATGATCATAATAAACAAAAAAAAACAAAAAGATAAAACAAATAATAAAAAAAAACAAGTGCTTGTAAATCCATGCAAAAGGCTTGAATTTTTTTCTCTGGGCGTAAATGTAACTTAAACTTTATTTATTTATTTTTTAACTTGAAATTGTCGTTGACCTTAATTTTTATTCAATATCCAAAAAATAATAAAATAAATATTAATAAACTTAAGAAAATAAAATTAATACATGAGTCAGTCAGTAGGTGCAAAATTGAAAACAGGGTGTAAAATTTATGGGTTTATAATAAAAATGTTTACAACAAAATATCATTTGAATTATAAATTTACTGTTTCATTGAAAATATTTTTGTTCTTATCACTTAAAGAAAATTAGAATAAAATTCTACTTTAGAGAGTAAATGGATCAGTTTCTTGAAGGCCTCTTCTTTCTCCTTCACTCTATGTGTGTGTGTCTTAAATGAGAGTGTGATAATTCCGTTGAAAGGGAGTACGTGCCTTTTTCAACGTTTTTTAGTTTTAAATTTAGAGCAATTTTCTTCCAAAAAGCAATAAATATACATTTTCAACAAATGTAACCAATTTACATGTGTATATGTGTATATGTATGTATGTACGTTGTATGTATGGAAATTATTGAAAATTTAAATCATAATTTACATGTGTTTGTAACAACGTAAAATATTAAGGCTATTCACAATAAATGTTTCGTGTTTTTCTTTACATTAAGATCATAATTTAAATATAATAAAAAAAACTTGTTTATATTTCTATTTTTAAACTTTTTTGAAAATAATCGTGATAAGGAAATTCTTAATTTAAGACAAGAGCAACCTTGGAGCTCAATGTTTTAGTTTTTTTGTATTAATTTTAATTTGGAACAAACACAGAGATTTAAACATAATAATATAAGATCTCTCAGGTACGTTTAACATGTCACATAAAACAATTTCTTATTCATTTTTAAAAAGTATCGAAATTTCAAAATTATTTCATAAAAAAGTCCATGATATGTATGATGACAAATGTATGACATGACAAGAGCCTTAAACATTTATTTTTTTAATTTATTTTTATTTGATCTACATACATAAGGGTGTGTGTCCACATACATTCACTTCTAAAAATAAATGAAGAAGCGCATTTCAGAAAATATGACAACATTGAGGTGAAAATTTCGTCATCTTAAAAGTTGGCCAAATGCAAAAAAAAAAAAAAAATAATAATAATTATAATTATAATACTTT
>MINK01172758.1:2891-27844 GCA_001735545.1 Phormia regina
TTTTTTTCTCCAAATTTAATATGAATCTCATGAGGATAAACAATGTATGTAAGTCCACGTATGTCCATATTGACCATATTTGTAAGAGTATTTCTTGAGAGTCTTAAAACAAAATGCATACATATATATCTAAATTTATATGTATGTATTTGTAAAATCTAATACATTAATATATATATTAAGTATTAAGTATTTATTACCGTACATACATATGTATGTATGTACATACATACATACATACATACATACATACATACATACATACATACATATACATGTATGTAGTTATGAACATTTCGTTATACAATTTTAGCGGCATCTTAGAAATACCATATGGAGAATTTCTTTAAAAAAATATGATTATTACATATTAAAAATGTACGGAAATATTTTACACCAATGGAATTTGGTGGCATCTTTGGCAATAGAAATATTTTCCCATGAACTCACATTTAACAATTGCATATATAATCAGTAAGTAAAAATTGAAAAAAAAAGTATTTATTTTAAAGTTTTCTGAAAATATCGAAAATATATCATATGTTATGTTATAACAACAATAATTTCAGAAAGTTTTTATTAAAGTAATAGAAATTGAATTGTTAAATTTTTTAGCAAGATCGTAAATCAGTTCATGTATTTTATATTTATGTGTGTATGTATAGAAACAATTTCGTATGTAGTTGTAAAGTTCAAAATAATTCTTTGATATATACTATAGCTACATATTATGTAAAATATTTTTAAAAATTTAACATGATGTTAAATCATGTTCAATTGATTTAATTCCACTTCATTTGATTAGCTTTTTAAAACATTTTTTTTTGTGAGTAGAGTTTTTCTATCTATCAAATTTAAAATATTGTCTGAAAAATTAACCAAATCTAATACACACACACACATATGTATATTTCTATATTAGTATGTACATTAAAGTGCCTCACGAATAAAAATTAAAAAATGAAGATCAAGGTACGATTGGGAAGGTATATTCTGATACTATTGCAGATATTACAGATTTTTAACTATTAACACCAAAACTTTAAAATTTCTCAAATAAGTAACATGAAAGTATTATATTTATAATAATTTTTATCATAAAAATAAATATTTTATTTATAATAAAATAAACGATTCTTTGAAATTAATTTTTGTTCACATATAGTTAAATGAAAAAGTTTTTGATTTCATATCTATAAATCCGAAATATTGAAATATTAATAATATGAAATGTAATTTGGATCATTATACACCATATTTGTAGAGATACATACATATGTATTGTAAAAATAAGCCAACTCACGAAAGTGACATAATTGAATTGAAATATATTGGAATTTAGCAATATTTGCTTTAATACAAATTGAAGCACTTTAATGTATATACATAGATATTGGTATTTGCATGTGATGTCTTTTACTTACGATAATTTTACATACAATAAGATAACTGGGCGTTGTTTACATGCCACAAAATAATAAAAATAGTAAGACATACAACAAAAAAATAAATATTTTATTTCTTGACAATAGTTATATTTCAGTATAACAAGACTAGTTTAAGTAAAAAAACATAAATTCTACTTAACAAAGACAAAATTGAACAAAAAACACATAAACTGACAATTGTTCCTTAAGTTCTACTTCCACTTTTGTATTTAATATTTATTTTCCTTTAACCGCTTTTGTTAATATAGTATCCTACGACCGAAATTAGTTTCATATCAAATAAATCTACAACAAATGAAACAAAACGCCATTGAATTTTAATATGAGTAACAGTCGATATTAGGGTGGCCCTAAAATGAAAAGTAACGATGTTCTAGGATAGGTATGTAAAACCAAAATAATATGGCCCCTACACTGTTGGGTTGCCAGGTGGAATGTATTCGGTTGGATTTTCCAGCATCTTTGATATACATTTTGTCTAGCTAAATAAAATATGGGTACTTGATTTTAAACTTTAATAATAAATAATTCAATCTGAAAGATAAAAATTATAACCGATTATTTACAATTGTTTAAATTGTTTAGTATTATCATTTCTTTGGATTAAATATATATGTATTTGCTTCCTTTTTTGGGGTACTAATACTATTAAGTAATTACTCTATACCTTCAGATTTTAATGTTTATAATAATACAAATACATCGGCTAAAATACAACTCTGTATAAAGATAGAAAAATAATTTCTGAATAGCTCCAGCTATATACATATACCTAAAAAAGTGCACAAATATTTGTTTAATAAATGTCCAGCTTTTTGCCCAAAATCCAAATTTTTTTTATCCGGAATGTCTAGATTTTTGTGAATATGGATCTGGCAATCCTATCCCTACACCTTCGTATGCATCAAAATTCATTGTGAACCGATATTTTTATTAAGTGTAAAATAAAACATACGAAAACAGAATATTATGTTAATAATAACTTTATTCACTTTTGGGTGATTCCGGAAAATAAGCCTTATATGGTAAATTATGGACTGATATTCGTAAAATTTCATACTTTCTGAAGAGGAGTTTATATGGATGTTGACTATGGCCAATGATTTATAAAGTTATAATTTCCTTCATGTTTCTATATAGGATATAATTATGGAATAATTTAAGTTTAAATGAAATACTCACAAAATTTCTGCTAATAAGGCTTTTCAAATATAATCAAAAACAATGCCAATTTAGTACTTAGAACTGTCAAACTACATATGTATCCCAATTTATGCTTACCTGTTGAAGTGTCAAACTCCCATGTAAAATAAAATTTTTAAATTGCTGGCAAATTTTTTAATTTCTCTATGAAATTTTTATTTTTGTAATAGCTTGTTTAATAAAGGAGGATCATTTGGTGTAGTTGGGGTCATATTTTTTGTTTCATCTTTTTATATAATAGTTCAAAAATTATTAATTTATTAAAATATTTTTCATTAAAATCTCAAAAAGTCTTAAAAAATCGTTTTTTTTAAGCAAATATTTATGAATGAAAAATTATTGCTTAGGTGTTTGTGAGAGAATTACTTTGTATAGATTGAATAAATTATTTTTTTATTATCTTATTTATTTGGAATAATATCAACATATTTTGTTGTAGATTATTTTTTTTTTTAAACAAATTTAAATTTTGTGTTGAATCCTTATTTTTTTTATATAAATTTTTTAAATGTAATTCAATGTACGAACTAATGACCTTAATTTGTTTTGCAATTTATTTTGAGAACTGGAGCTAATTTTAAAAATGATTTATGATACACTTAGAACTTTATGATAACGATTATTTAAAATGATTCAGGAACTCTAATTCAGTGTTGCCCTGTGCAATTATATATATGTTCTTAAAAATTCAAAAAATAGAAAAAATTACTTAAAGATTAAAAAAATTAAAAAGTAATGAATTTGAAATTGCAAGGAAGTTTTTAATGCTGAAAATATCATAAAATATTAGTACTTTCTGCAAAAATAATGGAGTAACGCATAAATTTATGGAAAAGTACAATAACAAACATATTGCATAAATAATTTATAGTATTATTAATACATTCATACCTACAAATGTATGTATATGTATTAGTAATGTGTCAAGCAATAAGTTGAAATAAGTATGTATGTATGTATGTATGTATGTATGTATATACATTTGTAATAATTTAAAACCGACAGAAAGAAAAAAAAACTTCTACTATAAAGAAAATCAACTTTATTAAACTTTATTGACTGACAAACTGGGAACTTTAACTACTTACTTAACTATAAGTATATGACTGAAAGACTGACTATTTGGCAGTATATTAATAATAATAATAACAACAACAACAACGACAATGATAATAATAAACTGGGATTGTTAGCCAACAACAAGAAAACTAACGAAACATTCATTCGCATTTTGGTGGCATAAAATTATTAACGCCCACACCTAAATGAAAAGTTGACAACTGCAGCTTTAAAACAAATGTGCATTTATTTTGTTACGAGTGTTTATTTTTTTTATTATTTCTTGTAGAATTAAAAGAAAAAAATTTGTGGTTATATCTGTTGTTGTGCTGTTTATTTCAACTTAATTTTAGTTAAAAAACTCCTCGTATAACAACAACTTCAAATAAATAAGCTGCAACAGAGCAACTGCAGCAGTAAGGTTAAAATAAAAAAAATCTTATTATTCTGTGGCGATTTAAAGTTACTAAGAAACTAACCAACCAACCAACCAATATTGCCAATGGCGTAAGGAGTCAGTCAGTCTTTTTAATAAATGTGTCAACACACATTCGAACGCATAATTCAAAACGCAAAATAATGTCTATACAAATTAAAAAGAAACCAACAACTAAATATGTTCAAAATACATAATTGCAATAAACTTTAGCTATTTCTTTTGAAACGCTTTTAAGACACAAACACTTAGAAGTAAAACAGGAATTTGCGTGGGACACACACACACACACACTCATACAACAGAAGTCTGTCCGTTTTAAAAACACACCTTTAAGGTTTATTGTATTATTTTGTTTAATTTTTTATACTTGAGATGTTTGTTCATATTAAATTTTCCCTGCTGGCACAATTTTGTTTTATAAATAAAATGCAATTCATTTTGAATTAATTAAAGGAATTTAATTTAGCTAAAAGAACAAGTTTTTAAGTTCAACAATATTAAAGTCTTAACATTTTTGTCAATAATTAAATTTAACAAAAACTTCAGAAGGCAAGAATTAAGAAATCATTTCAGTTGAACTTTTACTAAGTAGTGACTAAAATGGATTTGGTAAATTTAAATGAGACATTAAAAAAAAAAAAAAAAACAAAATTACATTTTAAAGTGAAAAAATTAGCTTTTCGTGAAAATAATTGTGAATTTTTTGAAATTTTGAAATCTTCTATCTATATATATAAAAGAGTAACGTTACTGACATTGATACTCAGTACCAATTGATAACCAACTCGTCACGAAAGTTCCAATTGTAAACCAGTTGACACAAACACACAC
This sequence comes from Phormia regina, assembly GCA_001735545.1. Classification (NCBI taxonomy): domain Eukaryota; kingdom Metazoa; phylum Arthropoda; class Insecta; order Diptera; family Calliphoridae; genus Phormia; species Phormia regina. The sequence continues at coordinate 7,872 of MINK01172758.1, forward strand.
ACCATCTGTCAGTTAAGTGTCAATTTATAATTTGCTTGTTAAGAGTGCAATTAGCATCTCGCGTGAAGCTAAGTGATTCACGTTGAAGACTATAAAACAACATTTGTTAGATGAGCACGTGTTCGACTTGGGGTAATGCCACCGACATTAACGAAAAATAATAAAATATCATCAATAAAACATAAATTTAATAATAAGAATAAAAAATGTTTAAAAAGTAAACAATTACTGCATCTTTATCAATTTTTTGATCCTGATCCTATCCTCTAGGACCAGTCCCTTGACCTATCCTGCGACCCCATGTAAAAGTAACAGATTATATAAAGTTCCGGAACCGGTCACTAGCCCTGAGAATTTGTCACGTGGTTAGTATTAAACCGGTTCTCTTTACTCTAGGGCTCTTAGTTAATGAGAATCCATAAGAGGGGACTTTATGGTACTTTTTTTGTTCTTCTATCTATACTCATGCAAAATTTCATTTAGAATTTATCTTCTAAAATTATATATATATTTTTTTTTTAATTTATATCAGAGAACGGAGATACGTTGGTATATATATATACGTACTTTTCTAAGTCTTTTTCTTTTTTGAAGCTTCCAGACAACGTAAAAAATTATAAAATTTTTCAACCTACAAACCCTAACGGAGCTAGAAATTTTTATCAGGATCTTCGCTTCCTGATAAAAATTGGATTTATACGTGATTTTCTAAGCTCCTTCCAAAGCTTTCTGAAGCTCCCTGTTGTGGTAATATAACATTGGCTTACTTTTAAATCTGTTTATACTACAAATCCTAACAGAACTAGATTTTATTAATCAGCAACGGAGGTACGCGAACTATGTTTATGTTGGTATTTTTTAGTTTTGTTTTCATTTTATGAAATTTTACATAATTAGGTACTTTATTATAATATTTGTACTATTTTAACTATGATATCCATATGTCTATGTAAGTAGGAAAATTTCCTTTTTTTCTGTTTTATAACATAATTAAAGTTGATAAATATTTTCAAATTTAGAACTCAATATATAGATAATGTATGATACTAAAACTTAAACGGTAGATTAAGTGATAAAAAATAAACACAAGTAGAGGCATCATACAATGTAGTGTAATCATTTCGGTAGAATAATGACATGTGTCATTTGTGTCAATTGCCTTCGTTAAACTCATCAAACAACATCATCTTGGTTATCATCATTGTCACTTCATTTAAACCACATTAACTAACGGCTGTCGGTTTAAAATGAAATAAAAACAAAAAAAAGCCGTTGAAAAAAATCATAAAAATGTTTTTCTTTATTATTTCGTTTCTCTTGTAACAAATATCACAATAAAAAAAAAGAACAAACATAACAATAATAATGTTTTTCTTTTTTTTTTATTACTTTATTTTAACTATTTTGATGACATGTTTCAGATTGTACATTTTTGTTGCTTTTTTCTTTGTTTTTTTAAATCTTAATCATCATTAACGTCATCATGGTTGATGTTCTTTAAAGTGGATCATTTTTCTTTTATTTCAATTTTGACGAAAACTTTAAATGGACAATGATTTAGAAAAACATAAATGAAACATTTTGGCTAAAAGTCTTAGTTGATTTTTCATTAATTTATGTTTTTCTTTGTTTTCTTAATTACACACATGTAAAGTGTATATGTGTAGGTTAGGTACTTTAAGACCATTAACTATTTTATTATAATTTATGACAACTGAAACCGTACGATACATTAAACTGATATCTCTTTTTAATCACAAAATGTAAACAAGAAATGTCATAAACATAAAGACTTTTAACAACATTTTTAAATTTTTAAGTTCTTAAGTAGGAAATCATGATACTTAATACCGTAACAATCGGAGGTTTAATACTACGGTAAAAGTTAAATAAAAATGCCACAATTTAGTAAAGTAAATTTAAAATCTAAAATTTTTTGTATTTAAGGAATCATAGAGTAACACATAGAGGCGAAATTCTCGATTGACAATTAAACAAAATTGTTGTTTTGTATTAGTAACAACAAAATGAAAAATTTGTGCCAAATGTATTAATGAACAGGTTCCTCTGTACCAGTTGAGTACCAATTGACACCTAACTCGTCACCAAATTCCAATTGAGAACCAGTTGACACAAACACACTCACTACTTAACAACTGAGAGTCATTCTCAGACGAAATAGCAAACAGTGGCTGAGTGGTCAACGTTGAAGTCTATAAAACAAAATGCGTTAGGTGAGCACGGGTTCGATTCGGGGTAACGCCAAGGAACAATTATATAAAAATAAAACATAAATTTAATAAAAATAATAAAAAAGTGTTTAAAAGACACTGAACCTGTCCTCTAGGACCAGTACTGTGACTTATCCAATGACAAGCCCATGTAAAAGTGACAGTTTCTTCTCATATAAAGTTCCGGAACTGGAACTGGTCACTACCCCTGAAAACCTGTCACGTGACTAGTTTTGAACAGGTTCTCTTTACTCTAGGGATATTACATGTATTTCTTCTTACTTTTTGTAAGGAGTCACAAAACAAAAATAACTTTTATGTTCTTTTAAAGTCATTGGAAAATTGAAAATTAATTTCTTCATTTACTTATAAAGTAAAATGAAAGTAAAAATAATAATAAAAATCTTTTTGAAAATCCAAACCCAAAGAATATGATTAGCATGTCTTTAAATGGTTGGAGGTTTATATTTTCTGAAATTATAACTATGTTAGATTAAGGCCCTCAAATATTGTTGATTCTGCAATAATCATTTTACCTTGTTTGTGTACATTTTGTTTTCAATTCAATATTACAAACACAGTAATCAATTTCAGGTAGCGACTATGGTAAGGAAGATGTTTTTTGTGCAGAATCCATAACTTACTGTATTGCATTCTTGAAACTTTATTTAACAAAAAAACTAATATATCGCTTATGTAAGCAATGCTATTGCTTCCAAGTAAGCACCATTTTTTGCTGGGTATGTTCTTTTAAAGTCATTGGAAAATTGAAAATTAATTTCTTCATTTACTTATAAAGTAAAATGAAAGTAAAAATAATAATAAAAATCTTTTTGAAAATCATTACCCAAAAAATATGATTATAGCATCTGTCATATTATGGTTGAAGTTTATATTTGTCTGTAAATTATACTATGTAGGTTCAAATATTGTTGATCTGCAATAACATTTACTTGTTTTGTGTACATTTTGTTTTCAATTCAATATTACAAACACAGTAATAAATTCAGGTAGCGATATTTTTTGCACATGGAATTTTAACAACTAATTTGAACATATTGCTTAACATTGAGAACAACTGCATAATTGATACACCAAATTGTTTTAAAAATAAAATATAATCAACAATAACGATGTATATTTGCGTTAATGATATTGTTGGGGCAACCATATTGAGCAATGTTTTTTCTTTGTGTATAAAATGTATCAAACTCAAAAAAAAAAATCATCTTAATAGTATGTAGGAGGAGGTCCAATGATTTTTAATTGTAAAGAAGAATGTTTAACTGAAAATATTTGAAAAAATGTATAACATAAATATTTTTACAGAATATTTTAAAACATCCAAAAATAAAGTATCCGAATAGAATATACGTTAATAAATTAGATTCGAAATCTTAGGTTTTGAAGAAATTCAATACAAGTTTATCCCAAATCACAAATTTATTGAATCTGGGCTCTTAAAGATTAAAAATAATATGATCAAACCCGATTATATGATATCTTACACCATTGATTATGTGTACAAAAATTCGGTACAAAGACCCCTCTGTTACAGCTTTGGTCAATAGTAGACCGATATTTGATTTAAGTGCAATATGAAATATAAAATAATATTAAGTGGATAATAAATATTAATTGGAATTATGGCTGTTAAAACGATTATCCAAAGAGTGAAGAGCTATGGAAATAATAGAGTATTCTACCTGTAATTCAAGAAACAACTCTCCATAGAGAAACATTTTACAGGAAAAAAAAAAAAAACTCGAGAACTTTCTTTTGGGTAAAATGTAACCAATTTGTGACTTTCAATCGCTTGTAGAAAATTGAAGAAGAATTAAAGTTATGGTTTATTAAGGATAAGTGCTGCTGAATCTCACAAAAATATTCCTAAATTAACCGCAACTATTAACAACACATTTTATCTTAAAAAAAACCAAGAGCTGTTACTTTTGTTACGGTGAACTAAAAAAAGTAATAATTTATTTTATATTAGCCTTGAGGCCTCAAACAATTACTGCCAATAAAATGTGTATTTTTAGGTGTAAAATTTAACAAAAAAGATTAATGATGATAAAAAAAAACGCTTTAATTGTTTAGTTCAAATTAAACATAAAAATTTTAAACCTAAATTACATACAAATTGCTAATAAGTTTGCTTAGCTTGTTGTGGTGTTTTTTATATAAAAATAGTCTAAAAAATAACTAGAAAACTAACAACAATTTTTTTTAATAGTTTCAAAGTATTTCCCAAGAGATGAGTTGTAAAATAAGATTTGAAGGTAAATGTTATGACTTTAATGATTTTGACCACACAAATAAAATTGGTAAAAATAAGGTTATGTCTAAAAGTTACTATACAAAAATAATAAGACAAGAATCCGTGAAATACAAAAAATAAAAAAAAAACTTTAATTTATTTTTTTACTAAATTTAAACTTTTCGAAAAACTTTCAAAATTTTTAATTAAATATGTTACAACTTTAACTAAAATGTTAGAAAATTTTAATTTTTTATAAATATTATATTTATGCAAACATTTCAATTAATAAATCCTAATAAAACAATTTTTAAATTAATATGTAATTATAAATTTTAGATATCGCTTAAAGTAAATAGAACATTTTGTGGTGGACACTCCCTGATTTAACACTAATAACAAAATTATCGTTGCTTAAGAAGTGGTTATATCGACCTTGATTAGAAAATCACAACCAGTATTTAACATAAATATTTACATTTCTATTTAAAACAGAAGAAAATAAAATACATATATTATACCATTAAAATCCCATTAAAATTAATTCAAATATTTACTGAATATTTAGAACAAAACAAAAGATTTAAATATATTAATTATACACAGAAAGAAAAAATATTTGGAAAATAGTTACTGTCATCTACATAACTATATAATAAATTTTATATATTAAATTATTAGTATTTTAATATAATTTTAATATAATTATAATTCAAAAATTACAAAGACTAATATTTTACAAAGACTAATATTTGATATTAGTCTTCAATTAGTATATTATAGTTCTGGTAACAATAAATTTAGTTGCATAAATGAATGTGTATTTTTTTAAAATAAGTTAAAATTAATTAGTCCAGATAACGGAATTAATCATGGATTTGTATTTTTTTTATATAATTTAAAGTTTTTTAAATTTTTGTTTTTATAAAAATCGTCATATTTATTAACAAAAGATTTAATTTGGTTCTCCCAACCGACCAAAGTTGTTTAGTCGAATAAAACCTAAAGTAAATAGATTATTATTTTTCAAAATAAAATAAATAAAATTTTGTTTAAATTAAAAAGGTAGATATTAAAGTAAAATTTGAATCAACTGTTGTTATTGTGTTAATTTAATTTGTAAATAGATGCATTATCCTTATGTCCTTTTATATATTATAGAAATGAAGTGTGAGTTTGTTTGTGTGATTTTCACGAAACTTGACACACATAATATAAGATCTCGATTGGTTGTTACGCTCACATTTTTAGTCCACCTTTTAAAACTATTAAACCGTTTCACAAAATCACGAAATTTAACACACAGATACTAGCAGTTGAATGTCAAGCCCATATTTTACGTCCACTTTTTTAAAACTTTCAAACATCAAGTCCAAAAGGAGTAGTAAACACATGCAATTGCCTAATAAGTAGTTAGCAGAGCAAACCGGGAAAATATCGTTTTTTATAAATATGCAAATATTTTACTTATTTTAGATATTTTCTTAAAATTTACAGAAAACATTAATTCCATATATTTTTCAATCAACACAGTTGTTTAATTTTGCATTAACATTTAATTAATATATTCAAATAAAACTGAAATAAGATACAAATTGAAATAAGATTTTATTTGACAATTAAATTTTTAATTCATTCAATCATCCACTTACTTAATTTATTTATTTAATTTTTTAATTAAATTTGTTTTGTTTTTAATTTTTTACAGTTTTTTTGTAATTAATATAATTATTTTGGTGAGAAGTGTTATTTTTGAACAAGTTTTTAATTAAATGAATTATTTACTAACATATTTGATGTTTGATTTTATGTTCTGCTTTTATCTATGTTAATTTCTTCAATGGCATTTTGGCTAATATTCTAGTTATTTAAAAACATTTTAGTTGTTTGATAACGATCACAGGTTGAGAAATATTACAATAATTCCTTTCCAAAAGTAAATTTAGTAAATTTTTTAACTGACAACACCTTTAACATTTTATATTCACTTTCTCTTATAATAATCAATTAGAAGCCGATCTCTTAAAAATATCCTGTAAGTTGGTTTGTTTATTTAGGGCCGCTGCCTAAATACATGTCCTAGATAAATCATTTTTCTCAGTGTATTTATAAACATATATACGTATATGTTATGTAACTTTAAAATATTTTGCACAACTTTGTTTATAATTAAGAAGTTCTTAACAAATATCTAATCGACAGTTTTTAGTTTAAATATCTTTGTGCAAAACGAAAGATTAATTAATTGATACGATATGTTAATTTGTATGGTTATTTTATATATTTTTATTTATCTTTTCTTTTAAATTTAAATTTGCTATTTCCTAATAGATAGACACAAATTAATTTTTTATTTGTTTTATTTTAGCAAAATCGATTAATTTTTATTGTGATGTTAATGCCTCAGAAATATTCTCACAATCTTTAAAATGTTTTGTTAATTTTTATTTGAAAAATCATTCGAAATGACTTAATTTCAATACATGTGGATTGTAGTTGGTTTTCATTTATACTTTGAATGAATTTGATTAATTAAATGTGTGCGAAAAAGAAGTTAAATTAGAATTTATACAATAATAGGAAACTATAAAACTAATACTTTTTTGAACTTAAATAGTTACCTCAAGAAACTAAAAATTTTAATAAAATAAATTTTTACAAATTCTTTAAATAGTTTTTAATTAACAGATTTATGTGAATTGAAATATTTAGATATAATGCTATAGAATCATGATTTGTTTATAACAGGCGACTCTTTGTTTTTTTTTTTTTTTGCAATGATCTAGTTTTAAATATTGAATTTTTCTAAACAAATTATATTAAATGAACAACTAAAAACTAAATTTTAGTGGAGCCATGCTAAAAAAAAAATCTTAAATACAAAATATTTTCTCACGTTAAGCCAAAAACTACTAGTTGAACCAAAAATGTATATTTTTTAAACGACGTTTGTTTGTTTTAATCTCACCTCATATATACATACATACATATGTATATACATAGATACTAATGAATGTATTTATGATCACGTTAGTTAGATAGATAAAACAAAACTTTAAATTAAATCAATTACCACCTCTAGAGTTGGTTGGCATGCAGACGAAACATGACAAAAGAAGTGTGTGTGTGTGTGTGTGTATGTTGTGTTGGCCAGAATACAGACGCCTGCATTGATATACGAGAATATAAAAGATCATAAGATGATGTTGACGAGACAGGGACTGAGATCTGTGTCTAAGACAGAGGACAACAATAGTTGGCTTTTATTTATTTATTTATTTATTTAATTATTTATTACATTCTATTGTAAATGTAGACAAAACAAAGTTTATGATGGCAAAATAAAAATGAAAAATAATGATTATGAAAAAAAAAATAAATAAATAAATAATAAATAATGGTGATAATAAAGCAAAGCTAAACATTAGATGCTTTTAAAAATGAATTTAACTTAAGGCGTAAGCCAACAAACCAAATACATATTAAGCGAACAAACAGACAAACAAATGAACTCAATTTCGAAAACTTTAACTCTGACTGCAACTTCAAAATAAAATTTACAACAAACACATTAATTTAAATGACCCACAAAACAAAAAAAAGGTAACAAATGCATAATACTTGTGCATAAATATATGTTTATGAATATAATACGAGCAGACGGCCGACCAGGCCAATAAGTAATAAGTACAAGTCAAGTCATTCGAGGCAAGTGGGGCCAATACATACATTTTAGATGATTGTTTGTATTTTTTTTTTTGTTTTTGTATAGATGTGGATGTCATTATGACACAAGACCATCATAAATGGATTTTTCAAGCTTTATTACGTGTCTTACGATGATGACAATGCCAATAATGATCATTGTAATAATTGTATTGTTGTAAAAGTTATTATTACAATTTTGTATATGTACATATGAATGTATATGTGTGTATGTATGTATTCATGTAGGTTTATATTTGTATATAACACATTAACTTGTTGAATGTAGATGACTTACTCTTGTAAGTTACATACATATTGCTGTAATAATTATATTAGGGTTTTTAAGTTTAATTCTTTTCGTTTTTCTCTGTTTTATATTTTCTTCTTAATAATGGACAGATTTAAGTTCATCATTAACGTTAAAAGGAAAAACAAAAAATGGAATAACAAGTAAATGAAACAACAAAAATTTACTATGATGTATGCCATTGACAGTCGCATGCTATAGTGCCTCTGACAAAGAATGTGTGCTAACCCGTCAACAATTCTTTTGATAATGATCATAATCACGATTACAAAGATAATGATGGTGATAATTATGAAGAGAATTTCTCATTTGTCGATGTCTTTGATGTAATATTTTCCCGTCTATATAGATATTTTTCAAGTCTGTTTTTGTGTCATTTATCTTTTTGCCAAAGTATCTTTGGCGGAGCTAATTCCGGACTTGTTTTATAAAGTAAATGTTTATGACTCTTGTAAGAATCTAGATTATTTAGAGTTTCATTTTTGTTTTTTTTTTTTAACAGCGTCATTTTTCTTACTAGATTTTAAGAAAGAGTATAACGAATTTTTTGACTTTAATGATTCATTATTAAGTGCAACGAATAGAGCTATAAATCAGCAATTCTACTCTATGTGAAACAAAAATTTCCTTATACCATAGAACTAAAATATGTTAGGGTTAAAAGAATAAGGAACTATATATGTAGAAATATATATTAATAGCTATAAATTTTAACTCTTGAATTCAAATAAGAACCAACTCTAAAGACCTTTAAACTTATTCATTTATATAGTAGAGTAGATATGTTTTAATTCCAAAAACTAAGACCTTAATAAAGCAATTGAGAAAACAACTTATGTTCCACTGTACCTTTGTGTAAAAATTGTTTTTATGTTTAAAGCAATGAAAACCTAAGAGTAACTTATAAACTCACGTACACAACAAATACCACAAATGTGCAAAAGGCCCATAAAATTTTAAGAAAAAATTGTGCGTGGGATACTTAACAAACGACCAAGACAATAATAGACATAATAACCGACAACTAGTTGGTATTGCATACTTAAAACTACAAACATACTTACATGTACAATAATATTACATATGTGTATGTAGATGTAAGTTTTAAGTATAGGTTTTTATGTTTATTTATTCAGTTACAAACCTACCTACATATGTGCATATATTTTGACTTGCAATGTTAATATATATATATGTATGTATGTTTGTATATGATTTTCACATATGTATATATAATAGGATGCCATGGCAAAATTTAGCAACAAAAAATCAAGAAACCAAAATAAAAATCATCATGTTGTCCAATGCACTATAAAAGTCTGCTGAAGATAACATCAACATTTTTATTGTTGGAAAAAATACATACATACGTATCTACATACACCCATCTATGTATATAGAAGAAACAAAAGTTTAAATGGGTTTCTATATATGTACATATGTCCACATATTTAGATTCAAACATACATACATACATATTACTCCAACTATGACTTTGTGTATTTAAAGCGCATTACAAATGTGTCAAACTATTAAATATCATAACCTCAATGCTATATTTTTATTATTTATTTTTTTGTAATATTTTTATGAAATCATAATATTTTTTTTTTTTTAAATAATATGCTTTGGATTCCTTTATAAATTTAAAATTCATAGCATTTTAATAATAATTTTCAAATAAATTAAATTAAAATTTATAACATTATTAATATTTTAAAGCTTAAACAATGTAAAGTAAAGCTATTGGTAAAAATACTATAAAATTTGAAGTGTAATAGAAAGACAGACCATTCCAAATATGGTCCGTGTTTAAAATGTTGAAGAAAACATTTAAGATACTATAAAATTTATATTTGCTGGATATTGATAGGATTCTGAGTCGGTCTAGGAGGAAATTCGGCTGAATTATTTTTTGGTATTGAAAATGCACAAGAACGTTTAATAAACAAAAAAAGTTGTGACCAAAATACTAGGGACAAAGAGCGTTCGTTGTAGCTTCTTTTCAAATTTTTCTGCTGAAATCTTTTAAACATTTTTTTACAGATAGTTCGACAGTCAATATGAACTTGGAAACCAAAAGTGGTCCGCTCTCCTCCCATTTAAAAACTAAAGAGAGTTATCAAATTTAATTCTTGTTAAGTTAAAAAAGTTGAAAAAATTATTTGAAAAACCATGAAATGTATATTTTTTATTTACTTGTAGGAGTCGATCTAGCTAAGTCCGTTTGTCCATCTGTCTGTTGAAATTAGGATAGGGCTTGAACGGAGCTACCAAAATGGAGAAAAACAAAAAGAAAACTAACAAATTAACAAAAAACTTGTGAGCAAAATACTAGATGCACAAAGAGTTCTATTTAGCTTCATTTCATATTTTTCTGCAGATATCTCTTGAACAAAAGCATATAGGGCAACGAAATTTGGTACCATAGTTCGAGAGTTTCCAAGTTTATGTGGAAACTTAAAATGGTTCGATAACTTCTTTTAAATTTTTTAATCATTCAATCATCCACTTAATTGATTTAATTAATTTTTGATGAACCGATTGAATCGATTTTACAATAAATTTCAAAAGATTTTGTCCCCGTAAAAGTATAATTGTCTGTACTTAGTTTAAAAGAATTACATGGAAGAACGGTCAGCCAGGCAGATGGACGGACATTGTTAAAAATTTTGTTCATTATAATTTTAAGATTTTGAGATCAGCATTTCTAGTATGTATGCTCTTTAATCCATTAAAAATTTTAACACCCACACAAATTGTACTTAAATTTAATGATTATTAAGAAAAATTAATTATTTAACAACTTTTAAATTAACTTTAATAAGCATTTGAGATAATAGCTTTAAAATTTTAACTACATAATAGTTAATTATTAAATATAAAGTTTTAATAATTAAATAATATGTATAGATTCTATTGCAAAAGGAAGAAATGCAATTAAAAATAACATTAATTTTTTTTATAGTAACTTAAGGTAATAAAATTAACCAAAAATATATATAAACATTCTATTGGCGAACGTTGAACAAAAATACAGTTTAACATTTTTGCACGTAGTACTTTTTTTTTGTTGAATTTTATGATACAAAAAGTTAATAAAACGGGTTTGCATTGTTTCGAGTACTTATTTTCGTGTATACGGTTAGATGTACTGAAAGGAATTGTTAATTGTTTGGCAAAATAAAAAAAGAAAACTGTAGGTGTTTCTTTCAATACATTTCTTTCTTTGTGGAATATGTTTTTTTTTAAATCTTCTAATTTATGTATTTTTAATGTTATGTTTACTAAGAAATTCTTCTAAAAGTTTATTGACACTGTAGGCAAAAGTGGGAAAAAACAAAACCTTTTTTTTTCATTATTAATTTTCATCTAACCAATTAAGGGTCATTAGATAAAGAAAAGTAAACTAGAATCTTAATATGTGCAGTAGTATAGCGGTAGCAGTCAAATGCGTGCACTGAAACAGTCACCACACACGCACACACATATCCAGTGATATGTTAATGACTAAAGAAAACAAAAGACTTAAGAAAGAAACCTTTTTCTGGTTACTTTAAAAACAAAGAGTAGAAGATTTTTATCAATTTTTTTTTACTTTTTTTCAATTTATTCATACCCTTCTCAACTAAAAAGAAACATAGGTCTGTTGGGTGTTCTTAATGCTCAATAAATTAATAATCATTTTTCGTTAATACTCAAGCCCTAACAAAAGTTCATAGCTTCACAGAATTAGTAAAGTAACTGATTAAAAACTTAAAACAATTTAGTGAATTAAACAATATTTCTTTTAAGTAAAAGTCACAATAGTGTTATCGAAATATTTGGAAAGGAATTCAATTAATAATTTATTCACCTTTTCAAAATTTTTTTGTTTGTTTTATTTTTATACCCCATGCAATAGTTAAAATTGTGTGGTGCGTTTTAGTTGTTTCATAAAATATTTAATGAAAAGTTGTCACACCAGATTGTATCTGTCGCACATAGATATGGACATTCATAAATATTTTTGATTGTCAATACAAAAATATAGTAAAGTAATAAAAAGACATTTTACAATTATTCAAGTAGGTGGCTTGATTTTTATTACTTAGTTTTAAGTTTTAAATATTTCTTACATACAATCGTTACTCGATACTTGCTTTCCGTTCAATCATCCCCTGGCCTCCCCTCTTCTGAGTGTATTTGAGCTTCTGAGTTTTTTAGTCAATGCTTTCAAGAGTCTTAACATTTTTGTGCAAAGTACGTTTAAAGTGGGTCAGACAAGGCCGTTCAGATTTTGCGTTTTTCTTACTTTTTTTTATACATTTATATGTTTGTGGTTGTTGTTGTTGCTGTTTTTAAATTATATTTATTTCTTTATCTGGTTGTTGCCATAAATATACATACATACACACATACACACATATATACATAAATAAACTTCTATAATTTGAGGCTGTTTATTGGCATCGCTGTAGTTGTCGTCATCCAACATCGATTGATCAAATTCTCGCTAAGCGAACGTACGACAGATGTTTTATGTTAAAAAACCACAATTTGCCATTCGCAAAAATTATTGCTATTGCTGCTGTTGTTTTTTTTGTTATTATTGTTGTTGTCGCTGGTAATGTTTTTTGAAAGCTCAACAATGAGGTCGACTTTTATTCGCATTATGCTTTTTTAAATCGCGTTACGTGAGTAATTTATTGCTCATACAAAAAGTATTATACACCATATTGTATCTTAGTTTGTTATATACACATACACTTATATTTGTATAAATATTTTATAATACATATACTGTATTTGTAATATTGTGATCGTTAAAGAATTTAAAATTCTATTCGAAAAAAATCAAGAATATATTTATATTTTTGGCGTCAAACATCAATTGATAATAAAAATGAACATTAGTTGTCTTTTTAATACCATAAAATATATAAAACAATTATAATGTATGTTGTCGTTTAAAAGTAACATTAGTAGTGTTTATATTTTTTCTTTTTTTTTTATTTGGTTTATTATAGTAAAAAGTTAGTTATTATTCATTTTGAAATATATAATGCTTTTTAGAGATGATAAACATGATTTTTGAATATTTTAGTACTTTTTTGTAAAAAAGTTATTCTATATTTATTCTATATTAGTAATAATTCCTTCCGATGCATTAAAAAATAAAATTGACTTAATTAAAATTTTAAAACATAAAGATCAACAGAATTAGATAAGAATAAATACAATACAAGTAACTGTTAAGCATCCTAAGAGCAAAATAATTTCCTAAAAAAAATTTTATGTATTCAAATTTTTTTTCAGTATGTAAATTTAAAAGATCTTTGTCCATTTTTAATTTATTTATATTGTCATTTGTAGGATAGGGTACCAACATAGGAATTTTTTAATTATTTTTCAAATTTATTAAAAATTCTTTAATAAGCAAAAAATAAATGACTACTTCTCATGCGAGACTGTAGATAAAACTAACATACCTTTAAAATAATTCAATATTTAATAATCCAATATCCAGTCTTATTTATATGATTTTTAGAATGATGATTTAATGGATCAAATATTTGCTCTGGTTGGACCAGCTTTTTGATTTATTTGTTTGTTTTTATAATGATTTCTTTTCTTTTTAAGTTAAAAAAAAAAAAAAACAATAAATTGCCTTAAACAATACACTCACACACAGATATCACATTTAAAATTTAATTATTTGTTTAATGGGAAGACACTGATTGAAATTTCGTTTGGCAGTAAATATTTTGTTAAAAATTTCATATATTTTTTTTTTTTTTTGTTCAATTTATTTATTTTTTTGGTGAGAAATTGTGGGGGATATCGAATAACCAAAACTCATTAATTTGATTTCTTTTATTTTTATATTCATTGAATTTCTTTTTTTTTTCCTTTGCAAATATTGTTTTGTTTCTATTTTCTTTATCTTTTTTTCATAATAATTTATTTGCACATGCAGCAAATGGTTTCACATTACAAAACAAAAAAATATTTATAATTTTACAAAAAGAAAAATATAAACTAAATATCACACGTTTATTATAAGTTTTGTTATTCACTCAGTGTTGTATGTCATATCTTTCGATGATTTTTTTCATTACGATTTGATTTCTTTTTTGTTTTTATTTTTGAAATTCATTTGTTTTTCTTATTTCAATGAAAAGAAAATATTTATGGATGATTTAACAAATAAACGAAAATAAATTCATTGAATGAGTGAGTGTGTTTGTTTTAATTTTAAGGATGATTGCACGTTTTGTTTTTATAACATCGTTAACTTTAACATTACTATCACCAACTGATTTTATTATAACATAAATATTTTGTTCTTCGAACATATTTTAAAACTTAAAACTAATAAAACTTAATTTTGTTTAAACTTTTTTTTTTCATATACAAACTATGTATTGCATATTTTAGAATTCTTATTAGATCAAGATACTTTTTTTATGGGTTATATTTCTCTCTGTTTAATTTTTTTCTTATACAAATGGCACCTTAGTTTTATTCTCCCACATAAATAAAAATATTTTTTTAGATTTTTTATCCTTAATTTTGTTTATTTTTGATTATCAATTCACTCTCACTTAACAATAGAATTGTTTTGGTTAAGTAAAAAATCCATTAATGATGGCTGATATCCGATCTCAACACCGGTACCGCAGAAAGGTCGTAATGATACTGACAACCAATCGACCAGAAAGAAGTTGTTGTCTACACAACACATCCCAACAAAAAACACACTCTTTCTCAAATCAAGCCGAACATATAACACACCACTACCTCGTTGGACAAGTTGAAAGAAAATGTATGTTTTTAAAAGTCAACTAACGTAGAAGAAATTAAAAACAAATATATATATGAGACTTCTGGTTTAATTGAAAGTTTTTCCATTTCCGGGAATCACTTTAAAATTATCAAATTCCATTTATAAGTATCTATTATAACTCTGTTGTATGCCAATCCCAAAATTCTGATCCGAAAATACCGGGATTTTCTGGGATTTTATGTAAAGAATAACAATTATTTTAGGATAATTATTTAATAAAATATAAAAGAAAGTGATTAAAATATAATTTTTATCAATAACAAAAAATTAAATATCAGTTCATCACACATTTTTTCGATTTAAAATCGATTCGTTTTCGAAATCGTTTTCCATCACATACCTGATAGAAAATTTATTTATTTCTTCTTATATTTAAAATGTGTTTTCATATAAAAAATAAATACCAAAAAAAATCAGGGATCCCGGGATTTGCAAAAAACACTCCCGTTTAGCATCCCTAGAACCAATATAATATTTCACGTATGTAACTTTCAAATAAATAAAAATTATTACAAAATTCTCTTCACAATTTTCCCACAAGATTCTAATGTCAGTATAATCGTCTATAATTTTCTTACTCAATTTTAATTCATTCAATAAAATTGTAAATTTATTTTAGAGGGAATAGTGTAGGGTAACAATATTATAGAAACAAATATTTTGTTGTAAAGAGAGTGTCAAACAAAACATAAAAACTGGTTTTAGCTTTAAGTCATGGTTTGAAGTGAAGGTTTGAGCCAGGTATACTAAATTGGTTGCATCACACCAAATTACAACTTACAGACATACAGACAGCACAGAACAGCATTTATTTAAGTAGTTTGTGAATTGTTGTTGTTGTTTTTTTCTTTTTTTCGTTTCTAAACTCGTTTACTTTCGAGTCTCGAAAAGGCTTTATGTTATTTGTTGCTAAATAAATGCACAAATATTATAAAACAAAAACAACTACAACAGCAACAGAAACAGAAACTACAAAACAAAAAATATATCAACAACAATACAAAACTCGTACTAACAAACAAGCAGCAACAATTCACTATTAATTCTATTGCTAGAAATTCTAGCAAGTCAATGTCCTCTCTTTGAATTTAAAGAATTTTTACGGCAACCTCTTGTTGTAAGAAGTATCTACTGTAATTTTTGTTACTCTATTGCTGCTGCTAATACTAATGCTGATATTGTGGTGTTGTAGTCGTTGTTATTATTGAACGTTCTTTTTTTTCGCTGTCTATAAAAATATATTTATTTTTTATTATTTTTGATTATTTTGATTTTGGTATTGGATCTTACTGGGAAAATAAAATGAAATTATGATTATCTCATAATGTTTTATAGTTTATATTAGTTCTGACACTTGTATTTTTCTTTTCAATATACAATTTTAGTTTTTCGCATTTTTTTTCTGTTGATCGCAGTAGTAATATGTCTGTAGATAGACCACCTGGGTAGTGTAGGACCATTGGATATAAATAAGCAAAATAAATACAAATCAAAAATCCTTTTCTAGAGACACCAAAGAAAACAATTCTGCTAAAACACACACATAGGAATATACACCATACATTTAATATTTATTACTTTAAATACTTCATAGTATTTATAATATATACACTTGTATAAATATATGTAACTTCTCTAGTCCAACTCTAGTAATAAAACTAAGTTAACTCCTTTTGATAAAATCTAAATAAAAACATCGTCATAATCATCATCTTCCACAACCTCAAACTTCGAGATATTTATATCAGAGTTTGAATGTTTTCGTTGGTAAAAACCAGAATATCAATAATATAAAATAAGATTTTCTTTATGGCAAATGCATCTAAATTCATGCTTATGAACATCAAATACACATACATATATATATATATATATATATATACACTAACTAATTTTCATACATTTAAGTCAAAGTAATGGCCAAGTTTAAACCAAAATAAACCATAAAAATCGACTGCGAACAAAGGCTAAGTAACAGGTTGCCGCATCTTTATTTTCATTTTTTGTTAGTTTCATATACAATTTTTTGCCACTCTCAGACAACATCATTTCCATCATCTTGAACATCCTCTACTTCATCCTTATAACTAGACACAATCTACCTTTACAGAAATACCTTTATCCCTATCTATTTCTAAGTTAGTAACAACAAAAACAACATTACAACGTTAAAGAATTAAAAAAATAGAATAAAAATCTTCCTTTCATCCATTTTACGCGTTTACTAGACACAACTTATGGCGATCGTATACATACAAGCCCTAAACGTATTATATTTTGTTTATCCCCTTTTTTTGTTTAATTGACTTTACTATCATGTTTAAAGGAATAAATTGTTTTACTGCTTAGACTATAGAGTTTATAATTCTATAAGATAAAGTAATAGTTGTTACGAAAATATTCAGACCTTTGTATTTTTTTATATACCATCTGATACAATCCAAATATAAAATTTTTTCAATTCCATTATTTTTACATATATTATATATCGACACAATTTATTTTTCTATCTCGCGATTTTACTTTTTCATTTCTTTAAAACTTACAATCCATTTAAATCATGACACTCTTCTTCATTTTGAAAGGTCATAAAAATTAGAGGACAATGTGGGTAATTGTGGATCGATACTTTTATTAAGTTTTATAATATTACATTGATTTATCGATGTACATATATAATTTATGCACTTTGAAGCGATTTCCGAAAGTGAGTTTAAATGAAAGCTATTAAATTATGAACCGATCTTTAACTTATTTAACTTATTTTATCGAATATTAAAATAGGAATATATTTTTACTTTTCAAATGTTAGAATTTATATTTTTACTGTTTTAAATGATACTTAGGGTACCGATATAAAGTATCTAGCAGTTTTCTTCCTAAATATATACATATGTAGGTATTAAACATTTTTGTATTTGTATTAGTTCAAGAGATAAAATCTTATTGAATGTAGGTATTCATAATTCGATCAGTCCTTTGTATATGTCTAACTTGGGAGACAAAAAGAAGGTTTTGTAAAACTATTTATTTTTCCCAGATGAACTGGTTGAGCGGTGAGACTCTGGTATAATATTGAAAAATTTCACTAATATAGTTAATTAACGTAAAATATATTTTCTATTTTTTTTTTACATAAAAATAAATATATTTTATGAGTACTGATTAATAAAACCATTAAATTTTCAAATCTTTATACAGAGTTGTATTTAAAATGTATAATTTTTTCGTTTAATCGTTGCTGAGAGTGCAAACAGTATAAAATGCACTGTAAAAAATTATGAAAACTAATTGTTTGCTAATAAATTTCTTTAATATTAACGTATTATATTTATTAAAAGCATCTTTTGTTTAAGTGCATTTTTTCACTCTCACAAACAAATTATATTTTTAGTTATTGACATACCTACTTTAAAACAAATTAAGTTCTGAATATATCCGATACTCAGAAAAAGGTTCACTTAACCCTTTACTGCCCAGTGATTTTTACTAAATGAAGCATATTTTCGGTTATAATATTTTAATCGAATAATACTGGTATCAAATATTAACACACTATAAAATAATAAATTCGGAATTTTATGTCGAAAAAATTGTTTCTCCCAAAAATAAAAAAAATGTGCAATAAAGTGTTAAAATTATACCATTAAGTACTCCAATAGTTAACCTTGAGCAAAATTTCGATTACAAATGAAAATGATTGGTTTGATTATAAAAAACAATTATTTCTCATAATTAATATTTTTATTATTGAAGTAAAATTAAATGATATATTTGACGAAAAATCACCCACATTAATGTATTTTAAATCAAAGAATAAACTATAAATAATACATTAAAAATAAAAGGGATTTTAATAAAATCAAATAAATGCCTTCTAAAGAATATAAGTAAACTGTTTAAATATACAAGATCGTAAAAGATTCACATAATTTCAAAATATATACGCTTTAATTACGTAAATTTTTATATTTTTAATAGACAAATTTGAAAAAGATTTTTTTCACAGAATATATAGGTGGATGGGGCATTATGTGTTTATGCAAATATTGTAACGCAGAGAATAAATATTCCTACACCCGCCTTAAAGTATACTGGTTAGCTGTCTGTCGATATAAAGCTTGTGAGCAAAGTACAGCGCTCAATTTTAGAGATAATTTAATGAAATTTGGTACATATGATTTTTTGGCACAAAGACGAAGCCTATTGATTTTGGTCATGATTGACCAGTCGCGTATCCAGCTCAATCTTTTGGGGGAGGAAAATATAATGATTTTCACAACTATTTCCCTAAATTCTAAGATTTAGTACAAATTTTTCATTAAGAGTTTTCATTTTTGGGAGGGAAATTTCCCCTTTTCCCTCCCCCTGGATCCACGCCTGTTAAAAGAATATTATTTTATGTTTTGTAAAATTTTACAATTTCAATTTTAAATTTTATTTTTATTACTTCTTTTTTTAGTTTTTTAAAACATTAAACGATGGCCAAGTAGTGCTCAGTTATAATAATATTTTTTTTTATTATTTTTTTATAATTTTTCTTATATATATTCATGTATACATTTGCTTGCCAGTTTGCTATGTTTCACTACAATGGCAACATTGTTTCCAAAAACATGCCATCACTTAGTCACTATG
>MINK01172759.1:0-19527 GCA_001735545.1 Phormia regina
CATGGTGTAGGGTATCATATGGTCGGTCTTGACCGACTATACCTTTCTCTCTCGTTTTTCTTATTATTAATCTTCTTAAAGAACAATTGCTGAAACAAATCGGATGAAATATACAATAAAAGTTATGGTTAGTTTTGGATTCGGCCGAATATTGGTTTCGGTTCGGTTTCGGCCTTAAAAAATCGGTTTCGGTCGGACTCTAGTAATTTCCTTTTGGCTTTCCAAAAATTTATTTTTAAACCCCGTTTAATTTTTATTTTACCATTACTCAATATCTTTCATTTGCAATAAATTTCGGAAAATTTTATTCTTTGTTAGCAATCGATTTTGTTACTGTAATGAGAAAAAGCGAGAACAGGCCAGAAAAAGGCTGATACATTGTATTTACGTATCCTTTTGTGTTAAAAGTCATTTTTTATAAATGAAGTGCCTTTTCTCGCATATGCATTTGGCTTCCCAAATTAAACACTTTCTTTGGAATTTTGATTTCCTTAATACACGATATTTTTCTACCACATTCCCTCTACATTTGCAACAAGAATTGCTGAACAGGAAGTTGAAAAAAGTCAACATATATGAATGTTTTATAGTGTATTATGCACTATTTATAATTATTCGTCTGTGATTCTTCATTTTTTTTTTAATCCTCTATAAGGTTTTATTTGTATTCAGCTTAGATTTCCTTTACATTTTCTAATAATGGTTCAAAGCACTACTACAGCCTGGAGAAACTATTTTTCTGACAATACCAGGATTCCATTCAGTGACCATGACTCCATTTGTATAACATTATGACATATTTTATGGCATAACTATCTTTATAAAAATTGTTTTACATATAACCGTTGTAAGATTTTATGAAAAATTTTTGTATATTTTGCTATTACCATGTAATTTAGCATAAATGTAAACCAGTTATCAGAATCATTTATTTTCTACAACACCAAAAATTATAAGCCAAAGAGCATGCAGGCATTTTTTCGAACGCAGTCCTTATTTGGAACTACAATCTTATTCAAATTAACGAAAATATTACATTCTTCTGCCTCTCATATGGTTTTTTAAAATTACTGGACAATTTCGACATATAAAAATATACATACGTATAGGGGCATTATGTGTAATGCAATATAATGATGATAGAAGATTGACAAGCGGTTAGCCATTTGGACAAATGAGTAACCATCCAACGACGTTTACTACATTGACAAGGACCAACAGTAAAGTGGTAAAATAAAAATACAGGTCGTACTCGATATATTACACCTAAATGAAAACAATATTGTTGCTGTTTGTGACAAAAGTTGCAATTTTCGAAAAGAAAAATATTACAATAACTTAATACAACATAAAATTTTGTACATATCGATGATTAAAAAAAATGCATTTATAAGCACTCTAATGTAAAAAAGTACTGATTACCAAAATATTGGTGCTGCAATAATATGTGTTGGTTGCACAAATCGAGATCGTACTGTAATATTCAAAAAAAAAAAAAAAGGAAAGCTATTCTAGTGAATAAATGTACATATGGGGTTTAAAAGGTAAAAACACTAGTACAACTTATAGACAACACGAAATGATAGCACGGAAACACAAATCGTGGCACGAGCAGGACATAAACAACTAAACCACAGTTTTAACCGTACACAAGAAATTCAAACACATACATATGTCACATATAACGTGAAGCACGCAAACCTCTTAGAAAGTTTGTACACGAAATGTATTGGATACTTGTATTTTCTCATCTTAATCGAAATAAATGATATACAATTTTTTGGAAAAGAGCACAAATTTTTTCTAAAGTATTTAGTTTTACACCAAAATATTTCGTATACAGACTTTAAACCTACATATGTACATATTTATAAAAAAAACAATAGAATAACTATAATGATAATGATGACGTGGTGGAAAACAACAAAAATATTAAAAAGGAAATAATGACGGAAAGAAGGTTGTTCACAATAATATAGAAGCAGGTAAACACTACCTGTTTTAATCTACTTTTTCAATAGTCCTTGGGACACACACTCTATAATTTAGCGGAAAAATATTAAATGGAAGTTATATCCTATGACAATTACTAATATATAACACATACATACAAAAAATTCAAGTACATGTACATAACTTAACACACAATTACTTTGTATTGTTCGTAAGGAATAAGAGGAAAACAACCAACAAAAAGAACATTTTTAATAAGAATATGACGGAAACAACACATGCTGGTGAACATTTTAATTAGAATAAAAATGTTAAGCTGCTTATGTATGTACTTACTAATGCTGGATACATTTATTTTATTTCGTAACAAATCTTCAGCAATTTAATTTTTAATATCAATATATACTTCTTAATTTTCTTGTATATATTTTTTACTTAAGAATAATATCTTATAATTGATCTCAGTTCAGAGTTAATAATAAGCAGGAAATTTTAGAATAAATTTGCAAAATTAGTTTTCTAAATAAAACTTATTTGTATAAATTATGTTGTAGTTTTTTTAATACGTGCATACATATAAAATAATTATAAAAAATCGTATCAGATAGTACTAACAAATTATATTTACGTACGTATGTATGTACATTTGTTAAATATGCATTTTTTTATTTTTTACATTATTTGCATATGAAGAAATATTTTTCTACCATTTCCATTTTTCTAGTTTTTTTTAAGAGCATATTTTAATTTATAAATTTGCAGGGTGCGGATTTTTATGCATTTATTTTCGGGAAATATGAACCTAATACATTCACTTAAAAAACACAACTCTAAATGTATTTAAAGGTTACAATGAATTTTCACTTGAATATTTCTTCTATATATAGTAGATTTGTGTCTGCCATATGAATTTTTGGCCATAGCGCCCTTGACAATCTGCAGTCTGCTCTACGATTCCATGCATGTTTGGTTCTTTCCTGAATCCACTCTCTAATCAACCTGAAGTAAAAGCCTATCTTTGGTCTAGCACCACTTTCACTTACAGTACAATCCAAAGCTGAGCCGTTCCTAGCCAATTCATACGTTATCTCGCAATGACCTGGCACCCAGCAGAGTTTAATATTAATCTCCTAAGAGCCTTTTTACAGTCGATAACTAACCTAGACTTGACGAATGTCGCCTCAGGGCCTTTAGCGACGCCTGGCTATCCACATACAGAGTTACCTCCGTATTCTTTTCCATGTTCCTTGCTATCAATTTTGTGGCCTTAAGATTACCTAGAATTTTTGCCTGGAACACACTACAACTATCTGAGAGCCTGTACGCTTCCCTAACGTTCTCCTCAAAGAGATAAACAGCTGCACCGGTGCCTGGTTGGGGATAACCAGTGTAGGATTTTTACCGAAATCAACCTCTGTGCACATGTAATCCGTGAAAGGGCCAGAGCATATTCACCGAGGTCGTTTAGAAGTTTAGAATGTCCTATTCTGATTGATTCTACAAGTCCTAGTTCACTAAGCCTAAGCAAGCTCCTTGCAGCCATTCCCATCACAAACTCCTCAATAGGTAGGTGATGCAGAATGACGTCAAGCTCCGCCAGAGGTGTACTTCGTATGGCACCTGTGATGCCAATCAAAGAACATCTCTGGGCCTTAGACAGATGATTCCTACGACATCCTATTCTCATTGTTTCCCACCAGACGAGAAATACATACGTAAGAATTGGTCTCACTACCGATGTGTAAACATTCTTTAACAAGACAAAGTTTCTAAAGGTTTCATAAACTATGTCTTTAATTTAATTTACACACAATTCTATTTAAAATCAATAATAATTCAGCTACTTTTTCATTTTCGGATGCCATAAATTTCGATGTACATACTTATTAAAAATGTTAATTGTGAAAAAACAACGTATTCTTAAACATATTTATTCTCAAAAATTTCATTCTAATATTGAACAAATTTCGTTTGCCCTTTACTTAATATATAGGATTTTTTCAATATTGATAAGGGTAGTTGCACTGGTCGAAATAATTGCTTCTCAAACATACTACGTTTTGTAATGACCAAAGAATGACAATATGATTGTGGTATTTGTAAATACTTACACTTACAATACCACACTGCTATCAGCTTTGGGAATATGTCGAATTGGTGGTTAGTATAGTAATAGAAGTAGTGGGTTGTAACGATAGTAATATGTAGTTGCTGTCTTATTGTCCTTGCAATCAATATTTCAAACAATTCATCCTTACTGACAGACCAACTAAATGTATAAAAACTATGTCTACTACATATTGAACGAAGTAAACTTCAAATTATATTAGAAAAATATCTAAAATGATATACATACTTTAACGCTTACTAACTTCAGAAACATTTTAAATTGTATGATAGAATAGTTTAATCATGTCCTCTATTTTTTGTTCAGCAACAACAAAAACGAAACAACGACGGCAAGGACTAGAATAACCACATTTACCACGTAATATATAAAAAAGCACGATTAATTATGGTGCCTATATGTATGATATGTTTTATTGGGTGCATGTGTGTGTAATTTGTAACCACAACATTTCTTAGCGTGTGTTTGGGTGACTATAATTGTATTCAAATTTACATAAAGACACACACACACACACGCACTTAATGTATGTTTATAGTTTTTATTTCATTTAACTTTTTTC
The DNA here is from genome assembly GCA_001735545.1 of Phormia regina. NCBI lineage: Eukaryota > Metazoa > Arthropoda > Insecta > Diptera > Calliphoridae > Phormia > Phormia regina. The sequence continues at coordinate 4,644 of MINK01172759.1, forward strand.
ATTGTATATATTCAGAAGAAGAAAGTTTGCTTCCATAAAAACTTTATGGCCATATGCTTAGCGGTAAAGAGTTAAACAGAGCAGATATAATAAAATTCCCGTCTTAATTATTTATTACATGCATATCATTATATATATAGTCCTTAAGTTTTAACAAGCTGAATGCATAGAAATAATCATAACATTTTAAGTTAGATGTTATATGTGAGCAAGTGTGAATACCATATAAAGAATCATACATATTAGCTCGCAGAATAAACCAATAATTGAAGATAATTTTTGCAAATGTTTTAAATTATAATAAACCTATGTGACAGCTTAAACGATTACACAAATCAATTTTACGACATTAAAATTGACATCGTATCATAAGATATAATATACTACCATAATATTTAGCATTTTAATTATAATAATAAATAGTTTATTTATTATTTTCTGGAGTACCTCCTATAAGATGTTTATTTTGTTTTCGGGTACTCTATTTGTTGAAATTATTTAATCGCCTCTAAGTGTTTTTACTATGAACCAATATATTTTAAATAGACTTATGAACTGCTTAGTGGATTTGCCTCCTTTTGTACACAGAAGCTATATTAATTTTATATTAACAACATCATTGTGGTTACTTGTATGGGGGATATTAAATGTTTTCAAATCTGTTTTTCTGGAGTCCATACAAAAGTTCTGCAACTAGATTTAACTTTTATATATAGAGAAAAAATATGTAATTTTTATACCAAAAACATGTGAATAATATTTAAGGTTTTTCCGGTCTGTATTTTAAATAAATTATATTTCCGTAAATTGTCTTCTCATATTCATAGAACAAATTTATGTTCCCAGCGAACCATGAAACGACTTATTGTCATTAAAGGATTTTAACTTCATAAATATTTTTCGTGATTTTCTGTTCCCAAAAAACTGTTTTTACATAAAGCCTTTTTAAATTGGTTGTAGCTGATGATTTTTCATTTAAAATAAAATTATTTAAATGTAATGTTCAATTTCGACACTAATCTCATATTGGGATCTTCGATTTAACCCTAATCCATAGATCCTTTTTGGTACGAATATTTATCGGAATTGGAGATTGATAATAATTCTACACTTTTTTCTGTTTTTTTGAATAGGTCTTTCATAGAGTCATCTGTTAAGATACCAATTGGGTCCTTCTTTAGGGCCATAACTCTGGACAACACAAATCGAGTCTGGAATGATAGATCGAACTGCAAAGTTTCTAAGGCGCTATGGCCTATCTTGAAACCGGCAGATTTAAAGCATCTTCTAGGCATGAGTTGTGGTAGTCTTAGAGATATAATAGGCATGGTTACGGGTCATTTCTCAATAGGGAACATGATGAGTAAGTGAGACATTGGCACATCAGATTTTTATAAAAGGTACGATGATGTTGAGGAGCTAGAGACAATGGAGCACATACTCTGTCACTGCGTAGGGCTTCAGCGAAATAGATTGAGGTGGTTTGGAAGCCACACACTACATGAACTTATATTATTAACTTATCTCCATTTATCCATTTCTCTCTCTCTCTTTCATTAAGGGATCACAATGGACCGTTCGGCCTCTGGGTGTAGGCGTGAATAAGTCACCCTATCTAACCTAACCCAACCCGTATGTAACACCATCTTCAAAAGGTATCAGGAACATTTTGTTTGAATTAAAGGTGAAACTAAACCCTTCCAGGGTTAATAAGTTGATTATAAACAAATCTATTACAATAAAGGATTGTGGTTTTCATTCAAATAAATATTAGTGGCACAAGTTAGAATTACAACCGAAATCTTCTTATTTTTGAAAAACTTTTTTTAATAAAACATTTTTTTTTTTTTGAAATACACACATTTTAGCATTTAATTTAAAAATTGTGACATTTATCTACTTTGGTAATAAAATTTATTGTTCAATCAAAATTATTTATTATATGCTATTACCCAAAACAAGTTTTATTTAATTAACAAACAATAAGATATTTCAGCTAAATGAAAGTCATGAAAGAAAGAAATAATTTAAATTAAAATTTCAGCTAACGGCATCAGAAAAATATTTTTTTTTTTTAATAAATTTGCATTATTAATTTTTTTTTATAAAAGAAAAAATTTATATGAAAAATGTTTGTTAAGTTTAAAAGCGAAAAAAAACTAGAAATGTTTGATGGGTGTAACACTATAGAATAGAACAATGTTTTAAGAAATTAAAAAATATTTAGAAACAATTTCAGGGTTATTTTAACAAAAAATCTTTGTTACCATCATCAATATTAATAATTGTTTAAACAATAATGCAACTATTTTTATCTTAAACTGGTTTCTTAAAGATGAATGCACACATAAAAACCTTTTCAAATATTTTCAGAGTATCAATCATGAGATAAAAATTAGAAAACATTGACAGGTTTTTGTAGAAATTTGTGTAGATTTTTTAACTATTTTTAAAATTATATAATTATAAATTCATATTGGCTTTTGCATATTCAAACATTCCAAAGTTATTTTTTGTTGTTTATTTTTCTACCACATCTTCTGAAGGAATTCAATATTCAAAACAAAAACCATTAAATAATTTTTTTGACGAAGAAATGTTTACTGATTCTTTATTTTGCATGTATGTATGTATGTAGTATGTATAAAAATACACAATATTAAGTATAAAGCAAGACAGAAAATATTATCAGTGAATACCGAATTTATTTTACCCTACACCATTTCAAACTACATTTCCCGTTCATAGCATTTTGTTATTATGTGCAGTTGTTTTACACTAACAAGTATGAATTCTGACTTAAAATAGTGGCGGATCATTGCAAAACACAATTACATATTCCACATCCCAAAAAATATGCTTCTGCGTAACAATTAAACTAATATGTCCAGGACAGTGTCCACTTAAAATGTATTGGAGAATATTACAAAAAAATATTATAGAATACTTAAAAAGATGCATAAAAATAGAAATAAAATTGAAAAAGCGAACTCAATCCAACAAAATGTATCCGAAAACATAATGAAGCATTATGTAGGGTATTAAATATTTTATTATTAATTAATTTTTCTTTTAAATTAACTGATTGTTTTATACGTATATGTACTCATATTTCGTACGTAATCTTTAGTTCGTCATACAATAATTTTCTAAAAAAATCTATAAATCTCAAAAGTTTAATTAATTTTTGCTTTAATAATTTTAGTTTTCCTCTCGAATTCTTTATTAAACTAATTTCTCTGAATATTTGTCTATGAAATATATAGAGAATCTATATATGTAGATAATTTGTATTTTTCACATTCCAGAGCTTTCTGAAGCTCCCAGAAAATTAAAATTTGGTAACTTTTCGTCCTACGAATCCTGACGGAGTTTGATTTTAAAATTTTTATCAGCAAAATAAACGCGTTTATATGTCATTTTTTAATAATTTTTTTTTTTCATAGCTTTATAATGCTCCCAGATGTAGTAGGAAAATAAAATTCGGCTTTATATGTAGCTTTTCATCCAACATATCCTAACGCAGCCAGATTTTAGAATTGTTATCTGGGAGCGGAAATACGAGCATATAAGCCTGTCAATGCGGTCGCCCATTTTTAAAGTTCTAGCCTTGTATTTATTAGTAAAATAATAAAAATAGTATGTGCACATCTTTTTGATAATGTTTCTCTAAAAATAAACAGTTTTCCTACGGAAACAAATTTTAATGACATTTTACATTTTTGTAAAGCATTTATTTAAAAAAAATACATATTAAACATATTTCAAGTAAATACTTATTATACAAACTTTATTTAAATAACATGCAAATACAATAAAGTAATCATAAATCATCAATATAATAAAGTAAAAAAAAAGTCTTCTCGGTTGTTAGGAAATAAAACTAAAATTATGCCAAAGTCAAAAATATATTTGTATAACCACATTAACCCACAATACCTTAAACTATTACTACAAATTTTAGCTCAACTACTTACTTGTCATAATGTATTAAACAAGTGATCTGTCTGCTCAAAACACAACAAAATTGAATTTTTGTTAGCTAATGACTTTTTTATTTTGTTTTTCTCCTTTGAGAAAATGTTATTTTGCAAGCAAGTTGCTGTAAAATTGTACTGCAAAAAAAATAAAACATTTGTTAATATTTTTTATTATTTTTTTTAATAATTTCATAAATCAAACAAGTCTAATGAAATTCTTAAAGTTAAGTAAGTAATTTTACAAATTACAATTAAAAAGTGAATAAGAAAAAAATTATTTATGAGTTTATTTACTTTGGTTTTAGTTGAAGTAAGTGAGAAAAAAAGTGCACGAAAACAACAAATTGTGTGATATAATGTTTTTGTTTTTATTTACCATTTTAGGCAAACAGCAGCAGTTTTCAATTTAAAAGGAAAATCACCAATAATGTGTCTTTTTTAAGGCATAAACAGCAATTTCCAACAACAGTATGAGCAATAATTTTATGAAAAAAAAACAATACACATGCAATGCTGCATTACAAAAACAAAACACAAAAAGATGCAGCAGCATCGTGTTGTGAAAAAAGAAACAAACAACATTAAAATGAACCACTCCAAACTAAACTTATAAATGGAGAAGAATTTAGTTCAATGTCAGCATGTGCATTAATATTGTAAAATGTTAAAATCAAAATAAAAAAAAATGATAATGAAAACAAACAATGAATCAGAAAAAATACAACACAGAGAACACACAAATGTAAAATACGCGAAAATTATAGTTTGAATTCATTGTTACACAAACACACAATGTGATATGAAACATACCATCATGCCATGTGAAATGTATTAGTAAGAATTAACAGGTGTATTAATTATATGTTAATAATTTGGATATTTTATCTATTTATATTAGGACATTATTGTTCTCGCATTTATCGTTTCACTTATTTACATGTCCAAATCACAGCGTGCAGAACTTGTGCAGAACTATTTTTGATGATCTAAAATAATTTCTCAAGCAATTTTGCGATAAATAAAACCTTAGATATGCGATAATTAGATTTTATCTTGTATGGTAACCAACGTCTCCCCTAGAGCTGCCCGTCATATTTTCATCTCAATTATAATTATTGATAAAGAAATAATTCCCATACAATTTTAAAACTTTTACTGAAATGATTTTTCATTAAGGCGATTAATAGTACCAGTTTAAGGAACAGCATAAAATTGTTGGGAAATTAAAAATTAATTTACTTATCAAGTACCATTAACATATAAATAATAAGAAACTGTTTAATCTTAGGATGGTATCAAATTACAATGATGTAATAATTTCAACGTCTTTAAATTGTACAAAATTACGTTTTGTTACAAAAATGGAAAATGTTTTCTTAAATATTGAAAATGAACGTTTTAGTGTATTTTTGAAACATTATTAATGTAGAATATTTTAAATCGTTTAAAAATGCACCTTTTTGCTTAGAATATAATATCCGAAAAGGATAAAATGTAGAAAGGAAGTGCATTAATCTCGTTTAGTCGTATACATGCTATATAGTAGTTCCAAAACGCATTTTTCCAAATGGAAGATATATCAATTATATTTGCGAAGATATATATGTTTCTATTAAATTTTAAGCAAAAGCATAAACTTTTTATACAAGTGTTTGGTATCTAAGAAAAGGTTAGAATATATAAACTGATAATTTATAAAAAAAATTAATGGAATGTTGTTTGATCACAAGGACGTTCGTCTGAAAATATTTTTTTTGTGTATAGCTTTTTTGTGGAGATATATAATTAAAATAATTTTTAAATCAATTCATCTTTTAATCATGCTCCTCGGATTTTTTTATTTTTTATTTATTTCAATACATAAAAGCCTTCATGGCCAATTATACATGTATTGTTAGATTACAATCCATATTATTAACAAAACATAATTATTATGCTAAATAAAAAAAAGTATATTAATTGGCTCCCAGCCACACAGATTATACTAAGATAATATATTCATAAAATCCTGATAACCAGTTTTTATAAAATTTTTTAAATATTGTATAAGCGACAATAATCCATGAGCTTTTTTTTTTGTATGTCATAATAGAATGAGAAAATAGTTTTAGATCAGAAGATAAATGGTTCCAAATACGAACTATTGTTATTTCAAAAGATCGTTCAAGAATGACAAGTACCAGAGAAAACTTCTAAGCAACAGTTGAACTGCGACATTAATAAAGCATATGCTAACCGATATCTTACAAATTTCGGTGTATACGATTTTAAAGAATAAAGTCTTCTTAAGTTTAAACACATTTTTTTGATAAGCAAGTGAATATGAAGATTAAAGTTAAGACCTGAGTCAATAATAACACCAAGGCATTTAAGGGACTCCACATAATTAATTAATCCACCATTTATGTAAATTGTAGGTCTTTCAGTGCACGTATTAGGTAAATGGAAAAACATAGCTGTAGATTTATTTAAATTGATATTAAGATAATTTAAATCCATCCAATTCGAAATTAAACATAAGTGATCATTAGTTTTATTTTGAAGTACATTTTTTTACAATTAACATTATACAGAAGAAATATATCGTCCGCAAATACAAATGATTTGCAAATGTCGTTACTCATTATTGAAAGGCAATCATTCAAGTAAACTAAAAAGAGGACCCAAAACTGACTCTTGTGGAACACCAGATGAAACATTTCCAACACTTGAATTAACCCATTTAAAGAAACAAATTGTGAACGTCCATGCAATTAGGAATAAATTAATTTCCGGGCGGACTTAGAGAAATGGAATTTCTGTACTAGATTCTTGACAAGAACAATATGATTTACACGATCAAAGGCTTTTGTGAGATCAAGTGATACTATAGTACAATTTTCATGTTTATAGAGTCCTTTTCCATTTATATGCATTTGCAAACAATTTTGAAAACAATAAAAATGATAAAGTCCAGAATAAATTTTAACAGTGAATAAAAAAATTTTAAATTTGTTAAAAGTTTCAACTTTAGATAAATATAACTTTTTAACGGAATCATATAACTATATGAGGGCCATCCATAACTCCTCTGAACTTGAAAATGACCTTAAATCTGACCACATGAAATTTTATTGAGATATTTTCAATATTTTATCATTTTTATTTTTACTGTTTGTTGGCAAGAAAATTGTCTAAACCTTTCGACATTGATATGTTAGTGCATATTTTACCCTTAAAGGAATAATTTTGCATTTCATGATTCTTAGTCCATATTTGTAGCATATTTTGTTATTTTTAGGGCATTTTAGAGCATATTTTGACATTTTAAGAAAAAAAAATTATACCTCATGAAATGTTCTTCAAATTTGATTTTATAAAAAATGAACGCTAATTGTGACAACAAGATAGAATATATGATTGATATTAATGTTGAAAAGAGAATATATTTTTTAATGAAATAAAATTTTACAGAGAAAGCATTTTTGTGATTGTTTTCGAATGACACTTTCACGTCGATTAAATTTTAGCAGATGATCTAAATGATTTTAAATTATAGATTTTCATCAAAACAGGAATTTGGAAAATGTTGTCGGTTAAGATATTCTGGTGTTCAGCGATCGATATGGTAATTTTGATAATTTCTGAACTAATAATATTGTTTAAAACTAGATGGGTAAGAAAATAAAAGATCAATTAAACAGGAAATCAAATTTCGATACGTTTGATCTATTAAAGTTTTGCCTTGTTTTATAATGTTGAATAATTAATAAACCCTTTTTTTGTTTTAATAAAAAACATAATTTTGTTAAAAAATTATAAAAAAAAATTGTTTTTTATGTGCATAATTTTGCGTTTTTTATTGCATATTTAATGCACATAAAACCCATTATTTTAGAGCATATTATGGTTTCCCTGTTCATAACCTACACCACCACCGATATTCAACTGACCTTCTGCATAGTAACTTTGACCACAAAATGTTTAATATATTTGCAAGGGAACTGACTCTGTCATTTAATCAAAAATGCAGAACGTCCAATTACGAAATAATAAGAAATTTATTAAACAATCACTAAGACTCTTCTGTAACAAAAGAAAGGCAATTAGAGGTTGTTTTTAGAATTTCATATAACTTTTAAAGTGTGCGCAAGGTTTTTTAGACTACTTTTCCTTAATTTCTGTGATATTTGTAATTTCTTTATTTAATTAATAAGTTTTTAATTGTTGTAATTCTTTTTCAGTAAATCTTCAAAACATTGTAAATACAACCCTTTTATAAATGATTCAATAAACAAAAACAATAATAATAAAAAACATTCAAAAAATTTATTAAAACCTTATAGAAAATGTTTCCATTTAATTTTGATTGACTAAAAATTTATAAATTTAATAAAATAAGCACTTAATTCGTTTAAAAGAATTTTCCACGATATTGTTTATAAAGATGTACAAAATTTAAATCTTAAACATCTTTTCTCATATGGATTAAATCTCTTAGGAGCCATGGCAATTAGCACATTTTTGTTAAAAGTGGTTGTGGTTCAATGCGTAAGTAAAGTCAACACAATACAATACAATAAAAATAATGAAAATTCAAAGATGTAGACAGTAAAAAGCACACATAACTGAGGTAGTTATTAAAGGTGAACATTAACATTAAAACATGCTAATTGTAACAAATGAAAAAAAAAATCAAAAACCATTGTATGAAACAAATAATTGTGTTTGTTATAAAAAAAAGGTGAATGCACTTAGATTTTCAACATAGAATAAGTACAATAAAAAAGTATTCCAATTAAAAAATGCAACACTGGACCTAATTCTACTAGCGCATGCGTAAAAATAATGGAGCTACCAATGAAAAAACACTATGGAATACAGACAATAATGAAAGGAACGAATAAGAAAAAAAATTATAAGAAAACAATTTCTTTATGAAACAAATAACACAAATTTGTTGAAAAACACACAATATTTGACGATTTTTTGTCTTCAAAGAATTTATAATCAGAAACCCGGGAATTCATAGGCACACACAAGCAAACAAACGCAACTACAAATGTTAGCAGTAATCAGTAGAGCATTAAGAATACCGTATAATCACCAGACTGACGGACGGACAATATTAAAACACCAATATGGAAAATCTAAAAAATTGCCAATAAGTTATGCGAAAAATATACATTAGTACAATAAACAATTTAAACATAAAAATTTTGTGCATTATCATTGATAAGAGCGCGTCACTTTTATAGCTTATGTACGTTTTGGGTGTAATTAATTTATGTACTTACCTTTTGATGTGTTCTGTGTCTGGGTATAAATTATTTTTTTTTAAGTTTTTATTTTGATTTTATATTTAATTTTATCAATTTATATTGGCACTAACCACTATATGTTATTTTTATAGTATTTCTTTATGTAATTGTTATTTTTTTCACAAATTAGTTACTTATTTGCAATATTTTTTTCGCAAAAATTTATAGATTTTTTTATGCGGCTTCCACAAACAAGCAAAGATGGCGGAAAAAACAACTAGTAGAAATCAAAGACCTGCGCCGAAAGATTTTAGCAAAGGCGGCGTCTTTTCTAAAAATTGTCGACGGTGGCTTAAAATCGGCTGTTAGCCGACTGAAAGGTGAACATAACGCTCGTCCAGACTGGCATTTTTCTTGTTCACACAAGAAAAAAACGTCGGCAGAGCAATACACACAGTTTTTTCATCTTGTTTTGAGTGGATAGAATATTTGTCGAACAAATCGTAATTTTTTGTATGTAGCCAATGTCACTTTGATACTTTTACATTCATCGTCTCTTTTTTCGCTCGAAAAATGACGTTTAATGGCAGACATAGTTGCTCGAACAATTGTGCGAACAAGAACAAAACATGAACAAGATGGGACCACACTATCCAAATGAATGTGAGAACATTTTGTTCAATGCGCAAATAAGAGAAAGTATAGTGTAGACCGCAAATAACGATTTTCACATTGGTTCACGAATGTGGTTCCAAGTCCTCTTAGATATAAAAGGATCCGAAGACCTTTTTTTAAAATAATGTATAAGTATTTACATATTTTCTCTTTCCGAAAATCGAAAAATGTAAAAACTAAACGAAGTTGTACAATTTTTATTGCTAACAATTCTTAAAATACCAATCGACGTGAAGGTGTCATTTGAAAATAATCACAAAAATGCCTTTTCTTTAAAGTCAATATTATTTTTTCAACATTAACTTCAATCTTGTTGTTAATTTTTTAAAATATCAAATTTGAAAAACTTTTTATGAGGTATAAAAAAAATATCATAAAAGTATGCTCTAAAAGTGTTAAATATGCCCTAAAAATAACAAAATATGGTACAAATATACTTAAAAAAATAATTTCATTAAACTTGTGTTAAAAATTTCGAATTTCACATATTATGTCTATGTGTAGACGGTATGTAATGTAGACTCAACGTAAAGTACGAAAATGACAGTAATACACGCCGTCCACACACGCTTTTTTCATGTTCGGGTAATAAAAAAAATTTTGTGCGCACATGCATTTGGACAGTGTGGACACAACATGTTCATGTTTTGTTCTTGTTCGCACAATTGTTCGAGCAACCATGTCTTCCATCAAACGTTATTTTTTATGCGGAAGAAAAGGTGCTGAATGTAAACAAAATAATTTTTAACAGAATTCATACAGGTTTCACAACGTTATTTTAAATTTTCGTATAAACTTTAAAAAATAACTCAAATAATATACTTTGTAAATTGGATATATACATATGTATTTTTTGTTGTTTAACATAAGAAATCAGACTATTAAAAAATATTAAAAAAAAACATTTCTAAATTTCAATTCAATGTAACATACTTAAATTTACAAATTTTTGAAAATAAACAGTACCGGCGGTTCGGTTCAGCCGGCCTAAAGCCGGTTGGCGCAGATCTCTGGTAAAAATGCGCCAGCAAATTCATTAAAATTGCAAATGGCGACAAACAATTAAAGCGAATTTAAAATATATTGCAACCATGATATTTAATACGTAAAAATACAACACTTAACAATAGCAATGATTGGCAACACTATGATGTATTTTAAAAAAATATATAAACAAACATCAACAAATAAAAAGTGGGGCTTTATTTAAATTAAAACTAAAGTACTTGAATTAAAATATGGCTCAATCAGAAAATATTTGTGCAGAAAATGTTGAAGCAAATTACGACAAATTTAAAGATTTCGGAGATAAAGTTTATCAAGAATACGAAATGCTATACAAACAAATGTGGTCGAAATTAAACTCTACCCACTTGGAACCATTTGCCAAAATTCTAATGGAACGTGAAAATATAGCGCTTAAAGGTCAGGATGAATTAACTGAAACCATACGCCACAATTTACAACAACAAATGCAACAAGCTTTACAAAATTTTTGGCATTCGAATAGTGTTTCGGAAGCCTTGATTTCTTTAGAGATGTGCAAAGAAAAGTTTAAGACATATGAAGGACACAAATGGTAAATATGCACTTATTAAAAAAAATTAAGAACTTGAATAAAGATTATTAGAAGTATATACATAATTATATGTACAATGTCATATGGAATTATTTTTAACAAATAAAGAAATATGCATAGGTTTTTTTTTTTTCTTTTTTGAAAAAGTAAACAGTTTTAGTAATATCTATGTATAAACATATACAAGTACATATGTTTATAAAAGAGTAATGTTACTGACCGACCGATTCATCATCCCACAGCCCTAACGGCTAAAGCTAGAGCGGCGAATGTTTAGTGGGTAAAAACGGGAAAAATCCGTAACTATTCAACAAAAAGGTAGAATAGTTATCTTTATTCATTTAAAAAATAATTGGACAGATGTCTGGTACTCTTTTGGAAATCAGCCGTTTTACTGTATTTTGGTACTTTTTTGGCACCATATACATCTTTGAAACCAATGAACATACAGATAAAATTTATATCGTAAAAATGAGAAATACAAATTCAGTACTTTTTAGAAATTCAAACTTTTAAGGTGTAAAAATCATACCTATTTTTGGTACATTTTTCATAAAAATTTTTTTATTTATTGAAATATTTGTATGAGGATTTTAATATGGGATATTACTACAATTTAGAAATTTATTGGAATACAATTTTTGATACATCGATTGGTTACAAAAAAGTACGAAAAAAGGTGTAAATGCGGGAAATAACATTATATTAATAATGAATTTTCAATTACATTAAACATAGAAACTTTTTGGTACTTCTTGTTCTTCTTTTGAATTTTCTGTAATATTTAACCTAGAAACATGAAATTAAATACCCATGGTCCTATATGGGAAAGAATTCACAAAAGCGGTTTTTATGGCACTTTTTTGTTTTTTTAATGGTACTTTTTGATTTTTTTATAATTATAAACCTAGAAAGAAGAAATGAATGGTATATAGTCCTAAATGAATGTGAATCCATAAGAGGAGAATTTATGGTACCTTTTTGTTTTGATGGTACTTTTTTAATTTTCTATAATTTTTAATTTAGAGACATAGTCTTAAGTTAATGAAAATCCATTAGATGACTTTGTGGTACTTTTTCGTTCATATGATGGTTTATTAAAATTTTGAAGAATTTCGAAGTCAGTGATTCCATGTCATGTTGAAACATCCTTTACTCTAGAAGAATTTTCCATAAAAAATTAATTTTAATTTTTATTATTATTCAATAAATCCGCGCAACTCCGGGTCAATCAGCTCATTAGGTTATAAATTTATATTTTTACTTTATAAATAAATATTTTTTTATTATTAACTTGTTAAATTCTTTTTATAAACTTGTGGTATTGATAATTTAAAATACGAATGTTAATCTAGCAATATATGTATTATAGGCCTAGTAGGCTTCTTATGTATTGAATAAATTCATCTATAAATTTTTAAACAATTTTAATACAGATTCAAGAATTCTTTTATAGTAATATAAAAAAAACATTGTGTACTCTCTCCCAGAATACGAGTTATAGACCTTTAAAATTTGAATATATTTTTCTAAATAACTTGATTAATAAGTGTTCGATCTTAAGTGTGTTATTGTCGTTTGACACTTCCAAATACCTCCTTAATAATATTTAATACTGCTTAGGAACAATTAACATTTTAAATAAAAATTGCGTAACTTCAAACTCTTGTACATATTTAAAAGCTTGTGTTCGACATAACTAGCGGGAAATGTATTTTATACCGACCGCTATTGTAATTAAGTATTCGGTAATCTTGATTAGTTCCATTGGTTTATCATGATCTTCCTATATTATAGTTTTAGGTACATATATACATTGAAATGCAAAATAAGTATAAGACCGGTATACTTTCGGGTTTTTTCGTTAAGGATATTAATATCTCATAATTATGATATCATAATTTATTAAAAATTCTTTTATATTATCTATTATTAGAAAAAAATCTTTTTATTCATTATTTAAAAATAGTAATTCAAATTTTAATATTTTTTTCAGGAATATGGATGCCAAAACTCCTTGGGAACGTACTCGACCAATACGTATGCGTTTTAAAGAGAACCGTTTACGATATTTACAAGCCCAATTAAACTTTCAAAATAAACAATTGGAAGAAGTTCTGCAAGAAAATATAAGACTACGCAACAATATACAAGATGTAAAACATCGGCGTGTTTACTTATTGGAAACCATAGCTAATTTTCGCAAAGAAAATGAATTAGCCAAAGCAGAAATTATAAAATTACAAGAGGAAATACTCGCAGAAAAAGATGAAAATATTGAATTAAGTGTTGAGACTGAAAATATACCAACACAATAATTGTTATTATATTTATAAACTTTTTTTTTAATTCTAACAAAATGCATGATTATTTTATGTATCTGTTTAAGTAGATATTTAGAAAAAAATATAAATATGTTGAAGCAAAAACAAAATATATACATACATTAAATATTATTGTTAATTTTAAAATTAATTTAAGAAACAAAACATTTTTTTTTTTTTGGTGATCGCGAAGTACTAATATTTTTCAAAAATAAAATATTGCATATTTTATCAGCATGTCAACAATTAATTATTGATTTTAATTTGATATTTTTATTTTAAATTTAGAGGGTAGTATTTCAGAAATAAGATGATTACCTACAGTTTAATGTAGGCCTCATCGATGACAGAAAACCATACATGACATAGCATCTTTACAAACTTACATATAATTGGCGTTAATATTTGTAAAAGTATGCTGTTCGCTACTGACAAATTCTCGTGCAAACTATATTTATTAATAAATGACTAATCCGAAACAAAATGGCGTTTAAAAATCTTGAACATCGACGATTCATAGAATTTAAAACCATAAATTTCAGGTGCAATTTAGAGTTGTGTAGTTCATGAACGACCTAGTTCAATTGATCGATTCACTCAATTGAACTAAATGAGCCGCTCAGTTTTGAGAGTGTTTTTAGCTGAGTACTGAGCTTTTTTTCTACATAATTGCTCGTTTTTTTTTTTTTTTTTTTTGAATGACATTCATTGAATGAACAGTTTTAACAGTTTTGTTTCTATTTTAATCATTAAGAAAATTATTTAATATATCAATAAAGTTCATGTTTTTCTAAATATGTATAAGTTTAAAAAATAAATCATTTGTTTAATTTTATGGCCGAAATGAATTTAATTTATTCAACAAAATACTCTTTGAGTAAAAAGAAAAACAAATGAACATATAAATAATTAAGCTGAAAGAAGTGAAAAAATGTCATTCTTAGTGAGCTGAAGTAGCGCTCACCCAATTGAGCTGTTAAAACCCAATTCCAATGCAATGAATGCCAAGTATATATATTAATTGCAGCAATTGCCTACAAAATATATATAATTTGCCAGCAATCTACAAATTTTTTCACCGTATTC